>PVJI01017874.1:0-34639 GCA_004026765.1 Micronycteris hirsuta
TTCAACACAGACTTCGGTGGAGACTGTGGCCACTTAACGGCCGGACGCTGTTTTACACGGCGACCCTGAGACACAGCATGAGAAGGCTCTCCGAACACCGCACAAGCCAATCAGCCCAGCAGGCGGGCACGGAGCGGGCAGGGGCTACTCACTCTTTGGTCAGGAGAGGACAGGACTTGAGCAGGAAGCGCGAGAGCCCCGAGTCCTGGAAGTAGAGGTCAGGCGGGGCGGTGGGGCTCTTCAGGTTCAGACAGCGGACGATCACGTACAGCACGGCGGCCACCGCGGCCAGCTTCACCCCGTCGAACACGGCCGGCAGCTCGGGCGTCTCCAGCATGGCGTTCATCTTGGTCTGGCGAGCAGAGCACAGGGCTGGCTTTAGAGCTCCGCGAGGAGGGGCGGGGCCCGCACTCGATGAGACAAAGCCGGCGATAACATGTCCTACCCAGATGTGTCCCCGGGGCCCACCCAGGTGGACTGCCATCAGGGCTTTACAGCCACCAAGGGACTGGCAACAACCCAAATACAAACAGTCCCAGACACTGATAAGCCGGGTAGGGTGTTGTTGCTTTATTTAACTCTAAGGAAGGGTGGGGCGGGTGGTGGCTGGGTGAGGCGCGGCGTGCGTGCCTCTGCTTCCCACCGTGAGGGAGCTGTCGGCGCGTGGGCGCCCTGCGCAGCGCTCCGCTGCAGCCGTGTCCGCGTGCCGTGACGTCGTCTCACGGCGGCCTGGCTGCTGGCACCCCCGGCAGGAAAGCGAAAGCTCGAGGCTCCCCAGCACGAGCGACCGGCTACGGCGGCCTTCGGCTGAAGGAAAGCCCCGCTAAGAGTCCACGGAAGGGCCCCCGGGCTTGCCCCGGCTCTGTTTGCGACGGGCGCCTTTCTCCCCACCACAGCTCCCTCCGGCTGGGGGGCTCCGTCAGCGAAGGGGCGCACCCCTGGCCAGCCCGTCCTGGTCATCACCATGCCGGTGTTCTGGCCAGGATTTTACCAACTGCACACCGCCCACTCTGCCTCCACAGGCCATGGGGTTACTCCTAGGACGACACTGCAGCACCGATGACAAGCGCCCCCCTCGGCCCCGAGAAGCAGAGTCCGATGGGACTGGGCTCCCTTTAAGATACTGAGCAGAAACTGCGGCAAAGGACTAAGGAAGTCTACAGGTTGCAGATGTTTAACAAAACAATGGCCAGGTTTCATGGGCCCATCCTGAAGACCTGTACTGAGTTTATGAATAGCTAACGAGGGCATGTTCTCTTTCATTTCCTGGCCCTGACACAAAGCTGACAAGTTTTTCCACATGAACCTGTATCGTGGGAGAATGTAGCAATGTTAATTGTATGGAAAAGCGAGAGGTTATTCTGCAGTGGAAAGTACCACCCCCTGCAACAAAATAGTAAAATAGATAAAGAAATAAATACATCTAAGGAACGCTTCTAAGATGAGCCAACTGGGAAATGCAGAGAACAGGATCCTTTGCAGGGCAGGAGAGCGGTCCAGGCAGAAAGGACGAGTGGGGCCGTGGGTCACCCTGTGGTGCCAACAGGCAGCCCGGGCATCTCTGCGGGCTGAGCCCACGGCAGGTGCCGCAGGTGTCTGTGAAGGTCCCTGGGCACGGCCTGGGACACAGATGTGAAACGGGACAGCCATGGCCCCCAGGTGTGGCTGTATGGCCTGCTGGCTCCACCCTTCCACTTTTAGAGAAGGATGAGACAAAGCCACTTGGGCCTGACTCGGCCACCTGCTCCTCAGGGCACAGGTGTCAAGTTCAGACCCAGCCCAGATCCCAGGGATCCTCGTTCTGCGCTCCTCAGGGCTCGGGCAGTGTGAAACAGAGCTCAGCCCACTTCTTCCCCCACTAGTCCAAAAACAGGCTAAAAGTGGACCGTGGAGTAAGGAAATTGTGCGTGCATATCTGGCTATTCCCATGCTCTCCTAGTATTTTACCTTTTGAGGTAGCTCTACCTCATACGTGAGACACACGCACACACACACCTCCCAACACATAAAACCAAGCATCGACAACAACAAAAGCAACAAAAAGCCAGTCTCTCCCTTGCCGCTCAGCAGAAAAACAGAACATCAGCTGTCACCTTAAAAATTAGGGAAGCCACGAGCTAACAAAAAAGAAGAAAATGGGAACTGTCACAACCAGGGTAGCTATGGCAACAGCTTCCCTGGGAATGGCTTCAAGTAGCCTCTGCTAAAAACAGTCAGCCCGAGAAGTCGGGCGGCCAACAGCGCAGACAGAAAGGGCAGGACAAAACACTCTCCCGCAGATGCGACTGGGGCATGACAGAAAGAGCTCTCTGAGACCCGGGGCAGGGCCACAGGGGATGCGGAAACCCCTGTCTACAGTTGGGGGGCTTTGGCAAATACGGGACCTAACCACACTGCAGCTGATCTCTGGCAGGGACTCCCGACTCAGTGGGGAAGGCAACCAAAGGTCACTGCCCCCTAACTTGCCTTCTGCCATCAGGGCAAGGAAATAATTTTTTGTCAAATTAACCTGACACAATTTCATATCCAGGTTAGACCTCAGAATATACATTCAGCTGCAGTCACCTTTGAACTTTTAAGAGCTGACAGTTTCCTTACAACTGAACCTCTGGGGACATGTTCCCCTAAAGACTAGCGATTTATCAATCACCAAAACAAGGATTCCTAACTTGAGGTCCGTGGGTCCCCTAAAGCAGGGGTCCCCAACCCCCGGGCCATGGACCAATACCGGGCCGCAGAGGAGGAGATGACCTTGAATGGAATGTGCTTGAATCATCCTGACACCATCCCCTCCACCCCGGTCCGTGGAAAAACTGTCTTCTACGAAAGTGGTCCCTGGTGCCAGATAGGTTGGGGACCGCTGCCCTAAAGGATTCTGGGGCCCAGGAACCCCGTGGGAGTTTGTGTAACGCACAATTTTCTGAGAGGGAGGGTCTGCAGCCTAGAAAGCCCACAGCACTGCATTCAAAGATGTTCCACGGGTTCACCTGTGGCCCTGGTCCGGCCCCTCATCAGAGCCCTTCCACCTGGGCCAGTCCAGCCCATGAGAAACACCGCTTGTTACTATGGATTTTTCAGCGTGAGATCTAGCAGGAGCTCCACATTTCGGTGACATGACACTGGTGATGCGGAACCAGGACAGGTGCTCTTTCTGGCCCCTGTGCTGGGAAAAGGACATAGAAAAGCAGCCCTGGCTGGTGTAGCTCAGTGGATTGAGCATGGGCTGCGAACCAAAGGGTCGCAGGTTCGATTCCCAGTCAGGGCACATGCCTGGGTTGCGGGCCAGGTCCCCCTGAGGGCCACATGAGAGGCAACCACACATTGCTGTTTCTCTCCCTCTCTTTCTCCCTCCCTTCCCTTCTAAAAATAAATAAATAAAATATATAAAAAAAAAAAAAAAGAACATAGAAAAGCAGCAGGTGGCTTCACCAATTTCCCTGTCGGTCTAGAGCAGACTAGAACAGCCAATAAAAATAAAATAATAAAATAGGTCCTTCCCTCCCTGCTTCCACTCACTACTGATTAACATGAGGGAGGCGAAAGAAGTAAAAATACGAGTCTGGACAGGACCTACCTGTGTCCTTTGCTCCTGTCTACTGGAAAAATTAACTGTCCTTGAACTGTTGTACAGCGGGCCGGTCAGCTCAGATCTCTCCTTCAGGTTTACCTAGAAGCTGGAAAGACGGGCGACAAGACGGAAGCAATGAGTGGGATACAAGCACAGTTTGCGTCTCTCTGCATTTCAGGTCTTTAGGGAAAAAGATGATTTCTGTAATTAACATGTGTGCCACACTCTTCGCCGTCTGAGCAAACCTGCCGGGGGAAGCCTTTGCCAACCCACAGAGGAGCGGGCTCTCTCTGGTTTCCAGGACAGGCTGTCTGCGGCCTCAGAACTCTGGCTACAGCAAACTCACCCTGCTGCCGCCCTTTGTTGTGTAACGCAATCTTCAGAAACGCCCGACAGGTGTCTCTCTGTGTTACCAGTGACAGGACTCAATGAGGCTTTAGGTCAAGACAGCAGTCAGTGACTCATTCTTTCTCTTGCAAACATACAGCAATGACGGAAAACTAAAAGGGCATGGACACGCTCAAAGCACAGCCCCAGGAACAGAACGGGGCTGCGAGGATGGGGGGGGCGGGCTGCACGGCCTTCTGGTCTGGGTCCCGGCTCGGGGCAGGGGGCTGGCTGTGGAGAGGCGCCAGGGGCTACAAGTGCTCCCGTCAGGTGGGGAGCCAGCGCCGAGCCCACTGGGCTGAAGGTCCACAGCTTCCAAATCAGCGGACGCAGCAAACGAGAGGATCTTAACTACCTGTGTGCCAAGTTCTGTTCTCCATGCTTTACACACACTCACGCACTGAACCCTTACGCACCCTGTGAGGTGGCCCCCATTATTATCTGCATTTTACAGGCGAGGAAACTGAGGCATGGAAAACTTGCAATAAGGCGGCCAAGGTCACACAGAAGCCAGGCAGAGAAGCCAGGATTCACATCTGGCCCCCCACCTGAAAGCAGGAAGAGCAGAGAGAGAGGGAGAGAAGTAAGGAAGAAAACGGGTGGGGCAGAAAACCAGGAGGAGATGCCAGAGGCTTGCCCTAAGTCACAAAGCTGTGACACAGTCGGGCTCGGGTTCCAGCCCCGCAGGCTCCGATTCCACCACCCCAAAGTGATTTACACAGAGAATGAAAGCCAGCTGTAGGGGAGGCTCAACTTTTGCAGTAGGCTTGCTCAACTTGAACTTTTCATTATTTCTTTGTATTCTGAACAAATTAGCCCCAGGGGACCAGGCTTTGTTGAAGTGGAGGCCAAAGAGCAAAGTCTCCAGCTACATCAGAAGCCACCGGGCCTCTCTGGGGCTTCCCTGTGGACTGGAAAACAAAGATGGATCCTAAGGTGGTAGCCCACGGATGGCGCTGCAGTTGGCTGGTATTTTAAACGTTTAAATTTATTAGCTGGCAAGTTATAAATGCCAGGAGATTTCAGATAAAAATTTGGATTCCTGGTTTCTCTTGGGGGAAAAAAAAAAAAAAGGCCAGAATGAATGCCACTGAATGGCAGCTGTCCCCCCACTCGCTGTGATGGTCCTCACCACTGAACCCCTGGCCTCCTTAACCTCCTACGGGACCTGAATGCTTCCTGCAGGCATCTGAACGTGCACCTGTGGGAGAATCTGCCTCAGGGCCCTTCCAACCTCGGATAAGTCAGTACTGACTGAATACTCAAGACATATACTATTTGTGTATGACTAAGTGATCAAGTCAGAGAACAGGATTGTGGAAGGGCAGGGTGACAAATGATGTGGTACATTTTACTCGTTGATATTTACATTGTTTGTTTACACCTTAACTCATTGCACAAACACGGCAGAGATATGCAACATGCAGGGAAAGAGTCAGAAATGTGGTAGTTTGCTGAGGGCTTCCCAAAACCAAGTCTCTCCTCCTTCCTTGTAATGAAAACCTAGAACATGTGCCTTGTTGGAAAAAAAATAAAAATTTAAAAATTAGAAAAAAACCACCTCCTCTGCAGATCAGTGGGTCCTGAGTCCATGACACTAAACTCTGGCCATTCCTGGAGGGGCTGGTCCATTTACTGGGCAGACTCCTTAAAGGCAGGTCTCCTGCCCCATTCCCTGCCTGCATCCCTGGGATGCAGACCACATGGCTGCGTCTCCAACAGTCATCTGGGGCCACGAAGTGACTTTGAGGTCACTCGCAGAGCCACATTAAGAGGACAGCAGAGTAGAAAGACAGAAGCTTGGGGTCCCTGATGATGTCTTGGAGCCACTATATCAGACCTAGACCGCCGACCTCAGGGTTTTTTTTACGTGAGAGTATAAACCCTTGCAGGTTTAAGCCACTTTTGCTTCTAGACTCCTTTGGTCTGCAATTTCTAATGACACAGAAGGAAATACTATATACCCAAATCTTTGCAGATGCCACAATTGCTGGGTTATTAGATTAGAGGCAATTTTTCTTTTCTAAAACTCCTAACGACTACAAATATTTTTGTTATTAGAAAAAAAAAAAAAAAGCTTTGAAATAGCTACCAGCAAAATCTAAAAAATTAAGAAACCCTGAATAAGGAAAATACCTGTCAACATGCACAGTTATCTATGTTATTAGACCTAAAATGTCTTTGAGGTTTCAAATGCCAGTGGAAGGAGGGGAGCCAAATTGGACCCATGGTTCCCCAAAGCAGAAGGAGAGCTAACATGTGTAGGGGGACGCACTGAGAGGCGATAAGGCATCTGGGAAATGTTGGGCTCTTAACACTCTGGAGCCTCCGGCTTGGCGGACTACCCAAAAACTGGAACGCCGCCCAAAGACGCAGGCCATGCCCCCAGGAAGGAGGTGATGAATATATAGAGTGTGACAATTGCCTGATGTTACCCGTTAACTTAGGAATGCACTGGTTTCACTATTAACCCTCTATAGAAAAGAGACACTGTCCTGGGAGGGGTGTGGGTTCTTCACTGCCAGCCCCCTGGCCCCCCCGAGAGCAGCTGCCTGGCTTGTGTATGGGAAGTTTCTCCTATTAAAGCTCTTATGAATTCGAATATGGCTATATGTCAGTTCTTTGGAATCGGTCCTGATTTTAGTTTGGGGGCTTTCTCCCAACACAGGTATTGTGTTCTTACCCCAGAAGCAAAACAGACACTCTGGGGAAGCAGGGCTTTTCGGCTATGGAATTATAAAGAAAATCTGTGGGACTTTTTATATAAGGGGACCTTGAGTGATGTGACAGTCGGCGTCCTCCTACAGCTCTTTTTAATAGCAAATGCAATAGAGAATTAATGTACTCAACCCTCGAAAATGGCAAGGGTTTAAAACTGAATTCAGTTCGGTGAAGGCAACCCTATGAGAGGCCTGCAATTATTAAGGTCCAAATATCCAGCCTTGACCCAAAGCTTGAACCTGAAGTCCCGAGAGGCAGGGCAGCTCTACCCCATGTCACCAGGGCCACCCCCCTTGATCTTCAGTGGGCTTAAGGAATTGATGACCTACTGTGTGCCTAGCACTAAACTAAGCATTGTATGGGACTGCAATTAAGTAGAATTCCCATTTTAACTGGGGAGAAGTTTCTGTTAAGGCTATGTATGCTTGAAACTTGGGGACACAAATAATCAGCCCAGGAAGTCATTAATAACAGGAGGACTTACGGAGCAGCTAGACCTACAGCTGGGGCTTAGGGTTTAGAACTGTGTATGTGAGAATGAATATGTGTGCATGAGATATATGTGCGTGGGTATATGTAAATATATTAAGCCAATAATCACCTGGCAATTTTAGAACAAAACTCTTCTTGAAGTTAATTTTATCTTGCTGCATATTACGTTGTGCTTTCTTTCCAAGTTCGATCTGCCACTACCTGTTAATATTCTGAATTTGCTCCAGACACAACAAACTTAGCTTCCCTTGCACTCTTCTGTCTGCCCCTCTCTCTCACCCAGGCAGGCGAAACCCAGTGAAAACGAACATCAAGCAGCCGAGACAGGGAAGTCACCCAGCACGGCTGGGGGATGGGTGTGCGGACGAGGGGCAGAAGCATCCCCCCAGTGCCCACCCCTGCACCTTCCCGATCAGATCAGCCCTGCCTCAGACCGCAGCCCCACCCTCCCCTGCTGCCCTCCCCGTGGTTTTATGGCTGGGGCTTAGATGCTGGACCCGCAAGTCCCCCAGCGTGAGGGCCTGGGCTGCTCTCTCCAGGCCCAGGGCGCCACTTCAAGATGGAGGCACAGACACAGGGACAGACAGGCCACTGTGCTGGGACAGGCTCTCGTCCAGGTGCTCGCAGACCTGGATCTCAGTGCCGGCTCTGCCCCTTCCCAGCTGGTGACCTTGCACAAGTCACTTAACCTGCCTGGGCCCTAAAGACCTCATCTGTAAAACGAGAAGGCTAGATTAGGAGTCGATAATACCAAAGGTCTCTTTCAGCTCAAAATTTCTGAGATTCTAGGGATAGAATTGCAGGCCTTGGCTAAAGAGCACAGGAGAAACTCTCTTGCCTTGGTAATGGCAGATGGCCGTTTCCCAGCCTGCATCGGGGACCACGGAACAGCACAGTTCCCGAGAGCTACAACCTGGGGGCCTCTGTTCTCCCCTCAGATGAGTTAAACCGTGATATATTTTCAGCAGGGCCATCAATGCCAATAGTCCATCATACTCATTCCACCGGCACGGGCGAGTGATGACTGCAGCCGTGGGACAGTAATGTCCCCTGACAACCCAAAACTTCCTGCAACGAGAGAAGAATCCGAGAAGAGGCCTCAAGCACAGATAACTCATCACCTCCTGCAGTGGGGTGAATACCATCCCCTTAAAAGTCACGTCCATGTGGAACCTGTGAGTGTGGCCTTCTGTGGAAAGAATGTCATTGAAGATGTAATCAAGGTAAGATGGGGTCATGCTGATCGGAGCGGCTCTAACCCCATGACCGGTGTCCTAACAGGGATGGGGAAATTGGGGGCCCACAGAGATGCACAGGGAGGAGGAAGATGAGCGTAGTGATTAGAGTGATGCGTCCCTAAGCCAAGGACCATCAGGAGTTAGGGGACAGGCCCGGAGCAGACTTCCTCCCGGAGCCCCGCCCCCAGGAAGGAACTGCCTGCGGCGCCCAGATCTCAGACCTGCAGACTCCACCGCTGGGGGAGGAGGCGCCCACGTTACCCCTCGTGACTCAGCAGTTTCACGGCCCTGTCCTTGAGAGGCTGAAGAAGCCTTTTGCCACATCTTTTTGCAAGGTCCCTTGTTACTCAGCCAGCTCCAACCCACAGAGACCACAGCTAACGACATGCAACGCTCCCAGGCTACTTGTTATTCCCTGAATTCCGCGCACAAACATTTATCAGCTTGGTCTCCTTGCCTCTGTGGTTCAGCAGTCAGAACCACCTCTCTCTCTCCCGCGGTCAGTCAGGGAGGGAGCCCCGAGATCAACACACCTTGGGGAAGGGGGTCTCTCTTCCTCGCAACCCAAAGGAGCAAACAAGCTTCCATACTTAAGTGGGCATGGCAAGTACCTCTCAAGAAAACACAAGCCAAAACAAACTCCTAAAGAATTTCTCTCTTTCGCCCTGACCGGTGTGGCTCAGTGGATTGGGTGTTGTCCCGCCAACCAAAAGGTCATCAATTCCATTCCTGGTCAGGGCACATGCCTGGGTTGCTGGCCAGGCCTCCCCATCGAGGGAGTGCGAGAGGCAACCAATGGATGTTTCTCTCGCACGTCAATGTTCTTCTCCCTCTCTTCCACTCTCTCTAAAATTAATTAATTCATTAATTATTTTAAAAAAGAATTTCTCGCCCGGCTGGTGTAGCTCAGTGGATTGAGCACGGGCTGGGAACCAGAGGGTCCCGGTTCGATTCCCAGTCGGGGCACATGCCTGGGCTGTGGGCCAGGTCCCCAGTGAGGGCCATGTGAGAGGCAACCATACATTGTTCTTTCTCCCTCCCTCCCTTCTCCTCTCTCTGAAAAAAAATAAAATCTTAAAAAAAAAAAAAAAAGGAATTTCTCTCTTCTAATTCCAACCTGGTTGAAAATGTGGATTTTGTTTAGTTCAGGCCCTGGAGTGAGAGAGCCCAGTGTCAAATCCTGGCCCATCAGCCACAATGTTGGTCCTTGGGCAAGCTATTTAACTCGTGAGAACACGTTCATGCAGAGTAATTTTTAAAAATCCTTGGAATGCTAAGTGCCCCGACATATTAGTTATACCATCACCGCTACTGGACTCTCCTCCATTTTGCCTTAGTAAACCAATAAATAGAAATTACCGCAAAAGATGCTCTTTCATAACAGGCACAGAGGCCTCACCAGCGATGAAGTAACCAGTTGATTAACCACCCGGCCTCCTCCAAGAAGTCTGAAATTAATCCCAGGACACACTCTTGGTTGTTGTGACGTGGAGCCACGGTAGACTTAATAAATCACGGCGTAATAAGCATCTGTCCTCAAGTTCCAGTAACAGTTTCAAGGTGTGTCCTGTGCGCTACAAAGGGTCCTGGCAGTGCACAGGCCAGACCCTCCTCCTGACGCCGCCCCCCCCACCTCCTGCCGAGGGCCCCTCCTTCCCCACGAAAAAGCTGCCCCTCATCTGCACCTCCTTCCTGCAGGTAAACCCACTCCTGCCCAGGCCACATCTGAAGCAGGTACGCCTCACACGGAGCAGAGCCTCAGCCACTAGCTCACTTTACGGCAGCTCTTCCTGTCCCAGGGACACGTTCCCCAGGCAGGTGTGTGTCCTGGCAGGGGAGGAACAGCCGCCAAGGGAGACTGTTTCACCAGAAATGAGGGAAATGCTTTACCGTAGTTGGGAAAGTGATCACAGCATGGATGATGCAGTGGTTTATAAATGAAGGGGACAGACCCCCCCCAAAAGTGCGTCAGTACCACTGAGGGGGGGGCGTGTTTTGCAAAATTGCACCCCCTGCCTGACATTCCACCGCACTCACTGTGAGCACAAAGGCATCAGGCTCATTCTAAGTTCTGCCGGGGCTGTGCACAAAGCATAATACAGGGCATCCATAACATAATTAGAACACAGTGCAAACCCTTGCGTCCCTAAGTACGCAGTCCTGAAGTACCACCTACAAATACTCGAGGAATTCAAACAAAGGAGGCAGAAAGAAGCAGGAGGTGGCCTCAGAGAGCTGGGGAGCCACGGGGGGACATGGGACAGAAAGGAAGGTGAGAAGGAGGGGTGGGCGCAGACATCGGGCAGGCTCATAGGCTGAGTCAAGGCCCAGGAATGCTGGTCAGTGCGGAGACTGGCAGACAGGACAAGAGGGACAGGTTTGGGAGCAGCGAGGATGAGTCACCGTGGAACGAAGCTCCAGGGCTTTACTCACAAGGGGAATTCCAGAGGTCGGCCTGGGAGATGGAGCCACGTGTGGACGCGTGCGGGGCTGGCGCTGACGTGGGGCAGTGGGTGTGGGCAGGTGTAACCTGACCCACGGACGCTGGACAAGCGACGCCATTCGCCATCTGAGCATCCCTGCCAGCCCTCGATGGCACCCAGATAGTTCTGTACAACCTGCTGAACTGTACCAGGACCTTCCTTCGGGGCCCATCCCCCCCAGGCCCTAAAACTCACCACCTCCCACCTTCACCTTTTGCAAAGACCCCTTCATATCCAGAGACCCTGAAACTCTCGGGTCTGCATAACGGTGATGATTCATGTCCCTTTCATCTCTGTTGGGGGTCCTGGTCTATACCCACCTAACTCAACTCTCATGTGTAAACTCTACACAAGTTTAACTTTATGGCCTTCAGCACCCAGTGGGCACTCTGAAAATATTTACTGACTGAGTCTGTGGGAGAGGCCAAACATGTCACCACTCTGAGCCCCTGAGCAGAATTTTCTTACAAGGAGCTCACTGCGTTGGGCTGAGCGGAGAGGGATGGGCTTCTTGAGTAACTGCCATGTTACCGTAGACAGCGAGAGGAAGCTCAGTGTGACCTGAGCTGTGGGCAGCTTCTGGCTGTTTTGAAGAATATCTCCAAGTTCAGGCAAATAATTACCCCCCTCAATGAAAGCTTTCCGTTTTCTATCACTTGCAGGAACTGTTGCCCGGCGCCATGTTTCTTTTCCCTTTCCCTTGTTTGTTCAAAGCACCTCTTACGAGGTTCAAAGAATTCTAAATCTGCTTCAGAAACAGCTCACAAATAAAGAGGATTCAAAGCAAAAACAGGCTGTTTGAGGCAGCAGCAGGAGGGAAAGGTCCCCAAAGAGAAGGGAGACAGGATTCACCCGCTGACTCTGGCGTTCAGAGGAATCCTGGGAGGCCATCGGCAGACGCGTGCTCTCTGCCAGCCGCTCCCAGCATCCAATGCAACCAAACCGTCTGCGGTGTGTCTTCCGCCTGACATGAACTTATATGATCCAGAAACTATAAACTTGATCCCAGTGAACCCTAGATTGACCTAGGCTGAGATGGACATGTTACTATTCAATAGGAGCCCTTTGAACCTCCGGGGGAAATGGAGAAATTCCTTCTCAAATACCTGTGCTATCTGAAACTGGTTCGTGGAGATCGGCCAGAACAACTGGCGTCAACAACTGGCGTCACGAAGGCCTCTACTCCGAGGAGAGGCTTCCTGGGGGTGGGGGGGGCGGTGCTGATGCTGCGGTCCTGAGGCCGCTCACCACAGGGTGGACAGGCTTGGGGGAGGGACAGACCTGGTCCAGATCGCAACTCCACCATTTACAGGTTGTGTCACTTCGGGCAAATTTAACCCTCTTTGAACCTCAGTTTCTTTACCTGTTAAACGGGGACAATAAGAGCATCCTGCCATTTTAATAAAAATTAAAAACAGAGACGCAATGCTAACTAAGCAGTGGTATGCTCACCAGAGAAGGCAAAGGATGGGTCTGCTGCAACCAACAAGGCCGGTGGACCCTGGTCTGGAGCCAGAAGTCTGGTCCGTCAAGCCGACTCAGACCCGCTGCTGGACATGCCTGTGAGCGATCGCTGCCGATCCAACCTGACCTTCGACAGGGGACGAGTGGCTCATGCGCGGACACATTCTCGTCCCCACTGCAGGCCACTAGTGTCTCTGTCAGGCACCCAGAAAAAAACCACCAAGTTTGGGGGCCACAGGTGAGGGGGTCCATCCCTGTTCTCTGGCTGATGCTAACAGGTTACTATGTCTTTCAAAATGACAGAGCAGAACAAGGTGAGAGTAAAAATTCCTAGTTCCGTAACTCTACAGTTTATCAAATGTGTGTGACTTAAATATGTGACCTCAGCTACTCCTCAGACACGTCACGAAATGCACTGGTGCAGACAGAGCGGACAGATCACAGAATCTACTGTTTACAAAGTGTGTCCGCAGACATTACCTCACTCACTACTCACCACAATCCTGTGAGTTACCATTAATGCACGCGAGGAAACTGAGGCCCAAGAACCCTCCCTGTGCCGGGCCCTGGGTAGGGAGGGCTCTAGGACCCCCAGAGGGGACACACCTGCCCACCTCGGGGCCCTTCAAAGGGCTGACTCAGTGCCATGTGTCAGTTTCCATTAACTCAGCCTTTCTAACAGTCTAAATAGGTTCCGTTTAGAAGGTTGCTCTTCATCCTGGGACACTGACCTTCCCTCATTTTGGGTGTTAAAATGTCTTTTCTTAAACGATGGCACTAACAGGAGACTGGGCATTGTTTTTCTTATTTGAAAAAAGTGACCATTGGGCAATCCTCTGTTGGACTTCCTGAGTTGTTACTCACTGCTCTCACCGATGTGACTAAGTAACACGGGGTGTGGCAGAGGGACTGAACACAAGCGGGGCCATGTTTCCAAGCTTCTGTCTCTTCTATGCCACGGAGAGGCTGGGCAAAGTGTCGCTGGTAACACTCCCGCCCCCTCACGTTACATAACGCGGTATCTGCGGTACAACCGACTGATAACGTGGCCGCCAGCACCAAGCAGCGGCCAGCAGGGCACGACTCCTGATCAGACTGGCTGACTAACATCTTCAAGATTCCCAGGGTGACTCAATTAGACTCACAGGTAAATGAAAGTGGATTAAGGCACATTAAAGGAAAGAGGGAAACGCAACAAAAAGCAAGACCTGGGCATCACAGAAACCGTAGGAAAAGGTTGACATCGGTGTGGTCATACAAACCCTAAGTGTCGTCACAGGAAATTCAGATATGAAGAACTCGAAACTCTCTTCTCACACAGTCATCCTCAGCGAAAGCTGAGCAAGGCCTTGTCGGGTGCAGACCCTGGAAATGGTCAAGCGATTTGCAGAACTTGGGAAACACCCCTAGAGAAAGCAACAGAAATTCTACTCCCAAAGGCCAGTTTGGAAAACGCCATCCACAGAGGCACAGGTGTGACAGCTGGCCTTCCTGGAGTGGGAGAAAAGACGGGGTGCGGCACCCAACAAAGCAACCCAGGCGGACGTCCTGTGGTGAGGGGCAGGCTCCTGAGGACGAGGGCACACAGAGCCCGCCTGGGTGCCGGACACAGGAAGAGACAGAGAGAGAGGCTGACGCGTGTATCGGGAAGGCTGGAGCCTTCTCTGGAGACCAGAGAAAACATGGCAGGGTTTCCCTGGCAATCCCAGCACAGGAGGCCGGGGAAGGGCCCATGGTGCAGGGCCCATCAGCCCCTAGCGTGTCCCACTCTCCCACCCCAGGCTGACCTTTAGGAGAAGCCCTCCACCTCCCCAGCCTCTTCCCGAGCTCAGAGCTGTCGGAGGTAGAGAAGAAAAGTATTTGCCCCCAAAGATCCATAAAATGCTGAACGATCTTCATGCAAAGCTGCTGCCCAAATGAGACTGGTTCTTAGCATCCTTAGAAACAAAAAAAGGGGGGGTATTTAAAATAGACAGCCTTTATAAAAAATGATGGGGAGGCGCTTTCCACACTGCCAAGAAACACTAAGTGAAAAAAAGCAGGGTTCCCAATAGTAAGCTATCATGTGTATGGAAGGGAAGGGGTATCCATAATGAATTTGCTAGCAGATATATAAAATACCCTGGCTGTGCATGGAACATCGCAGGAGGAAGAGAAAATCAGTAACACTCTTGCCTCTGAGCAACAACAACAAAAAAACTAGGTGGCAGGACCCACAGACAGAAACATAGTTACTGTCTAACCTTTTGTGCTTTTCCAGTGTTTTCTTTCACGTAAAATGTATTACCTATTTAAAATTTATTTTGGAATTAAGGATATTTAAAATGTTTAATATATAAAATACAAACAAAATAGCCTTTCTGCAGCAAACCAAACACACTTGTTAATCTGGACAGCTGTGTCGCTGGCACACACCAGATGCTCAGTTTGCTGAAGTTAATGGACCTCCGCTTAACGAAAACAAAAGAAAAACAGAACCAGGCAAACCCAAGGGCCCCAAGGTTCCACTTCTGTAATGAGCTCTCTACCTGTGCGCTACTGGACTGCAAAAGACCAGAGGACGGGTCCTTGTGCAGCAAGGCCCGCGCGCCCCCCACCGGGGCCAGGGCACAAGCTTCCAGGGCAACAACAGGTCTGGCCTCCCGACCATGCCAGCCATTTTACAAACGGAAACCGTTTAATACAAAAACACGATGCCCTGGAACCAAGACAACAAAAACAAACGTGCAGAGATGAAAACGATCCCGCATGGGCTAGGAGTCGGAATAGTGAAAGCAGTAGGTCACAGCAGAGTCCTGCCACACGGAACTCCATTATATCAGAAGTCCGTCTTGGCTACGGCTTTCCAAAGAGCCAGGCGTTAGGCACAAAGTGAGAGGGACTCCGACCCTGTCTTTCACAGGACCAAAGAAAGGTCACATGTTCTGGACAAGGGCAGTGGGGGACGCTACACTCCTTGTGGAGACCGCCACAGATTACCAGGAGGAAGGTGTGAGTAGAGAATTAAAGACTAACAGTAAATGAGAAGCCCTTTCACCAGGGCGTTATGAGAAAAGAGAGCGAGAAAGAGAGAAAGGGACCCATTATTAATAGACAAACAATGGATACGAGGCAATTATCCTAAAATGGCTGAGCTCCAGAATGTCCCAAACAAAAACCCCAAACTCAGAATCCACTCTTCAGTAGGTGCCAATCAATGAACAGTGATACTCTTTGGTTTATTTTAGAAAACATGAAAAAAACAAAGAAGGAAAAACCAAAGGTGACTTGGTTCCGGCAAAAATAAAGGTGACGGGCACCTCTTATTAAAAGGGAACTGGCTGGTGGACAGAATAGGTGGTTATCAAAGCTGCGAAGGCGATAAAGGAAATGTAGATAAAAGAAAGTAAAAAGGAAAGAGAGAATTTCCCCACCTAAAATAAGAGGAAAAGACCGCTATTCTATGGCACATGCCATCTGGTTTATTTCAAGCTCAAGAAATGAACAGGAAAAAAAAAAAACAACAACGCAGAAAATCCAGTGAACAAGCTGGATCGCCAGCAAGAATCAGTCCACACTTGTGTTTCTGCCTGGCGAGGCCGGCGCTGCTGGGGCCCCCTGGCTCGAATGACTAAGTTACCGGCTTAAATGTATTTGACACATGATCCCTGAACTTCCGAAAAGCACTTAATACAGTGGCTCATGAAATCTTAATCTAAAAATGTTCATCCATTTATAATCAAGCTGCATCACACTGACAACTGGGAAAGAGGGCTGAGCAGAGGGAAGAGGTATTTGAAAGAGTGCGTGGAAATTGGTATCATCCGGGACTATCACTTTGTGGGATTCCCCCTTCCCCCTTTTCAGAGAGAACATAAAACAGATCTGGAGTCTAAAAAGAGTGTAGTTACAAGGAGAATACTAACAGAGAAAAATGAATGCCCTCTTTCAACAAAAGACAGAAAAATAAATACAACGCAACGTGACTTGGAAAACCCCACTGATGTCTGCGTTACAATAAAATCTGAATATGTGTAATGAATTGTAGGGAAGCGGACAGGGCAAAAAATAAGCTCCTGATAGAAAATACTGGGTGGTAGGTATAAAGAAAAACTGTATGAAAGGACAACAGAACATCACAGTTAGCAAATCTATAGTGGTTATTGTGTGTCAGACATGGTTCAAATGCTCCAATATGGCAACTCATGCCCTCCTCAAAACAACCTTATAAGGACCATTATTACTCCTGTTTCATAGGTGAGCAAACAGGGGCATGTAGAGGTCAAGTAACTTGCCCAAGGTTACGGGTAGAAAGAAGCAGAGCAAGGGCTCGAATCCAGAACCAGGCACCAAAACTATGGCACTGAAATCTATGCTCCGGACCTCTCTGGACTCCCTTAGAATTTAAGCACCAAGATAACTAGGCGAGGAGTGAAACACAAGTCATTACCGGGATAGATCCAGGATCAGTGTATCACCCTTTACTCACGGCTCTATGATGACCACTCAGCCCTGTGACCTCCCCTGGCCTTAGTTTCGTCTAAAATGCCTTAAGTCCCTGCTGCATATGGACTGATCTGCTTCCTGACTGGTTATTCAAAGACTAATTCATCCTAAAAGGGGCAGCAAGTGGTATTAAGGTTCCCTGCCTCTTGACCTTCAAAAGATTATTACGTCCTGTCTTTTAAGGCACATGACAGAGGGTAGTCAAGCGCTACTGTATGGTTTCTCTTCTGGACGGAATGTGGTTGTAGCAAAATGGCCCTCAAAAAGCTCTGGGCACAGAGCACATTCACTCTGCCAAACCTACAGTTTCCCCAGCCCCCTCTCATGAGCCTGTTCTTGGAACCCCAGTCAAATCCGGTTGATGGAATGTAGATGAAACTGGCAAGCTGAATGAGAGAAAGTGGAAGATTAAGACAGGCAGTCCACAGTTCATATTAAGGAGTTCCGCGATGGTTAAATAAACCTTATCTTTTTGGTCTAGTCCACCCACTCTTGAGTGTTGAGACTACACAATCTATTATGGGTGAATGCAACACCCACTCCCAAACTGAAGTACCCCTGTAAGTACCCTCAAACCAGACATTAAAGGTCACCCAGAATGCGCGCGTGAGTGGAGAAAGGCCTTACAGGGGGGTCATGCAGTCAGTCCTCCCTTGGGGGTCCTTTCTAAGCAGCCCTGAAAGGTGGCTGTAATCTAGCTTCTGCCTGGACACTTCCAAGGTCGAGGCGTTGGATAGCTCTCCCTGTCGGGAACACGAAGCGCCTAGAACAGTGCCTGAGGAGACCAGAGAGAGCTCAGTAAGTGCGCCTCCAAGTGCGTCAAAAGCTGCCCTCCAACTTGAACTCATCGGTCCTGGGTGCACCCCCGGAGCCCACGAGCGCAGAGGACCCTCAGATATCCGGGGCTATAATCAGGCCCTGTGGCCCGCTCCTTCCAGGTGCGGATCCCAGACTTCCATTACCAACCCTGGGCCAGCAGACACTCCCCTCCCCAGAGATCCCAAGAGTGCGCACAGATAGAGGAATGGTCGGCAGATTGGCCACAGTGAGATATGCCCCCAACCTCCGTACCTGGGGCAGGAGGGGACAAAGGACTTTCAGGAACTCATATTCGAAACGCTGCGGTCCCAGCTGCCTCCCACCCTGACACTTTGCAAATTGGCCCTTGGGACCCCCACCCCCCAACCCACAGCGCCAGGTGACAGGCCCCGAGGATCCCGGGCGAGCGCGATGGGCCGAGCCACGATGAGGACCGAGGGGCTCAGGGGTTTGGCCCGACAGATTTGGATCCGGGTCGCAATCCCCACTTAGTGGAGCTCGCTTGGCTGTGGCTTTACCTGTGCGTGGTTGACTACAGAGGCCCAGCTCACCCCCGGTTGGGGTCCCACAGCTCCGCGGCTGCCGGCGGCGCTCATGGAAATGCAGCCGGAACCCCTGGTCAGTGCAGCTCCCGCGGCTACCGGCCCCGCCCAAGCAACTGCTGCCACGCCCCTGACAACCGCTTCTGCCACGCCCCTAACCACGAAAACCCGCCTGTTCATTGGGCAGCCCAGACGCTGCTCTTCAAGCCCTGAACACACAGCGCACCCGGAGGACAACCTATTGGCCGGAGGAGCTGCTCCTCAGCGTAAGGTGGAGCCTTAGCAAAGACAATTGGTTACTTTTGACGTCTTCGGCCGTAGGCCAAGACCTCATTGGATAAGGCCTGCCCGGCGGGGCGGGCAAAGGGAAGAGAACTTAGAGATGGGTTGTGCTTGATGTTGCTGGGGGCGGATGCCGAGACTGAGGCAATTGGGGTCTCTAGCTGGTTTGGGAGGGCGGTGTAAGGTCTGGTGTCGTCTGGACTGGGAGGAGGGAGGCCAACGGAAGCTCACCTGCGGGATCTGATGGCTCCAAGCCGAACGACTGACTAACCTGTAGCCCAGGACACCGGGGACGGAATTAGGTGTCGGGCCGGGAGGGAGAGAAGAGGGAGGAAAGTGAGTGACCAAACCGCAAGGATAGGAAAGGATGTGGAGACAGTGGCCTCTGGCCCCTTCCTGCTGGGAAGCTAGGAAAGAGTGATGGGGACGTGCCGGGCAATGTGGACCTCAGTTAATCGTCCCACTGTCCCTTCAGCCCTTAAGACGACCCTCGCTCGGTTGGAGGCAGCCCGAAAGAACGTAGCCTTTGTTGTCACACACAGGTTGCTGAGCAAGTCACTTTAACCTTTATGCAGGCACCCGGGTTTCTTCATTTGGCAACCAGAAGTAACAATAGCAGTTAATACGATGAAGTAACTCTGTAAACAATTACAGTGCCTGGCTCTCGCAGGCATCCAGTCAAGACTGGTTCCCCACCCACTCACTCACCCCCCATAGGTCTGTGGAACCAGGCCCAGTGCTAAAATGCTATGAGCCTGAAACTGCTTTTGCAATGGCATGTGCTTTACCAAGAATAGAACACTAGACTGACTTGAAATGCAACCCCTTTGGGGCAGACAGGGCCAGCCTACCAGGGCACAACAGGGCTGGAAAAGATGGGAGGAGCAATTTAACCAGGGAAGGGAAGTAGTATTTGTCACAATGTTAAATTTTTTCCAACACGTTTTAGAATTATGACAAAGAAAAACAGAGCTTCCTTTATCCTGTTCAGCCATTCAAATGTCCAATGGCTCAAGTTTCATGGAACGTGACCAAATAACCCTTTGAAGGCCCATCAGCACTGGCCCAGAAGCCACCGCCTAAAATCTATCCGCCAGGGACTCCTGAAACCCATTCCCCATTCGAAAGGTGTGGATGTCCCAGAGGGAGAACAGAAACAGCCTCTCAGGCTGAATTCAGCCCCAAACCCTTTAGGTCTGCCTTTGAGAGAACCCACACCCATGGTGCATGGAGGAGGAGAAAGAATCCTTTGCCATTGCTCTATTTTTAATTCAGTTGTCATGTTTAGCTAAAAAAAAAAAAAAGTTCACCTCAGCATTTATTCATTCCGACTTGGGAAAGAAAAATCCAGGCCTCAGTAGCAAAGGATTTTAGTGAAGGACCCCAATAGTTCTAAGTCTCTGTGTTCGAATAGCTTGGGCTTCCAGAAAAGAGCTTCAGATTTGTTGCCAGTTGAAAGTGTGTCTGTGTACTTGGTTCTACTCCACCGTTTTCCAGTTCTTGTGTCTTTAAATATTTGTTTGGTGGATATACATGTCTGCACAGCTGCTAGGGAAACAGGCCTTGCCCAATTCAGGGCTGCCCCTGCCTGAGTTTGGTAAAGGAGAATGAGGCGTCTTGTTAGGTCCTGAAAGGCATGAAATGGCTCCCGAGACTGGGGAAGATTCCGCCAGCTTGATTCAAAGCCACGGAAAGCAGCTGTGAGGAGTAAATTGCAGACGGACTTACCATTGTGCAGATTGATTTTTTTCTCCCAGGTCGGGAACATAGGTCCAGCTAAGATTTCCAGAAAGGGACCTGTCCATCCAGCTCGTGAATTCTAAAGCACAAGCATGTCACAGAGGCTGTAAAGGAAGCACAGGATGAGCCCAAGCAGAGGAGAAAGGACACGCACATCTTCTCCTCTGCAGCTCAGCTGGCTTCCATAACAATCCATTCCCACCTGCAACACTTCAGACTGTTTTCTTATTTGTCTCTGGTGGCTGTTTCCTCCCCTCTGCTTTGGCTCTTGCCATATTCAGTGGAATCATATTATTTCAATCTATAAAGCATTTCTGTGGGAGGCCATTTAGGAGACAGAATGGACTCATTTTTGCCTTCAAGTTTAGCGAGGCTTGGCATGGGGTAACTAGTAGTTAGGACGAGGCGATGAAGGGCTTTTTTGAAAGCATTTGAGTGCCTTGTTATAAAGAGAATGAAGGACTTCGCCAAAGTGGAACGGGCTCTAAACTCTCCTGGGGCCTCTCAGCAGGATTTCCTAACCCTTGAGAAAGTCCTTGAAGTCCCCGGGAGGAGAGCAGGCAGCAGTGGCCGCAGTGGGTAGTGTGCTCTGTTTATGCTCTTTGTGCAGCATCAGTGATTCCCTTAGTTCATGTTCACTTGTCCGTATCCTTAAGGGATGGCTGAGAGCAATCAGCTTTGGAGCCTCTGCTGCTGGCTCCGCCCCTCCTGGCCTTGTGACCTTGGGCAAGTACCTTACCTCTCTGTGCCCCACCTTCTTCTCTAAAATCCCAATGACAGGAACTGTGCTTCCCTAACAGGGTGTTGTGAGGAGCAAATGAGTTCAAGTGCTTCAGAGAGAGCCTGGCACACACTTAGCTCTTAATAAATGTTCACCATAGTTATTCCAGGAAACCATTTAAGAATCTTTCTCTAAGGCGCTAACTCATTTTCTAAGTTCTGTTACCAGAAGTTGTGATCACAGGACTAAAGATTTGTTTTCATATAGACTTTCTTTTTAGAAATAGTTTGATGCACAGTAAAACTGGAAAAATTCCTATTCACCCATCCCCGCCCCGCCCCCATCACGTGGAGGATTTTTTTTTTTTTACTAGCAAACATCTACCACCCGGGAGAAACTTTTTCCTTTGGAATGTCCTCATCAAAAGAGGGTCCTGAGGACTGAGTTCAGATTTTTTTTTTTTTAAGATTTTATTTTTAGAGAGAGAGGAAGTAGAAAGAGAGGGAGAGAAATAGCAATGTGTGGTTGCCTCTCACATGGCCCTCACCCCAGGCATGTGCCCCGACTGGGAATCGAACCAGGACCACTTGGTTCCCAGCCCACGCTCAATCCACTGAGCTACACCAGCCAGGCCCGAGTTCAGATTTTTAAGACTAGACCTCATTCACTTAACCTCTATGAGGGAACTGAGAAAGGACGAGGCTGAGAGAACAGTACTAAAAGTTGAGGCCTGGAGGTTCACAAAAACCCCCGGAAGGTCAGAGATGGCACGGGCTCTGAGAAATCCACAACTGTCACTTTATCGCCATACCCCGGACTGCCTCTGTGCAGCTAGCAGTGAGTTCGGAGTGGTTGATGACCAGGCCTCTTGGCCAACTTCCTATTGATACTGGAGACAAAGTTTGGAAGTTAAGTCCCAGCATGCGGTAGTTCTATCGGGACAAACTGCTAAAATTCAAAGGTTTGGCTCCTTCTGTTACTGGGAAAGCTTCCTGCTGGCTATTCAACACAGTGATGAATAATCACCTCAATCTATGGTTTGGGCTGCTTCCTTATACCTATGTGTGAAGTTGTCTATAATAAGAATCATAGGGTGCTTTTATGCCCAGGACAGTCTTGGTTTATGCCTACTGCCTTGGCGAATTTTTAATAGTGCCCCTTTTCACTCTCAAATAGTCTCCGAGTTTGGATGGTAAAATGTAAGTTATATGGTAATATTTAGACTAACATACATAGGGCTCAGCATAGTTGCTAAAAAGCTGTTCCAGCCCGGCTGGTGTAGCTCAGTGGATTGAGCGCGGGCTGGGAACCGGAGGGTCCCGGTTCGATTCCCAGTCGGGGCACATGCCTGGGTTGCAGGCCAGGTCCCCGTGAGGGCCATGTGAGAAGCAACCATACATTGCTCTTTCTCCCTCCCTTCTCCTCTCTCTGAAAATAAATAAATAAAATCTTAAAAAAAAAAAAAGCTATTCCAGTCTTATAATCACATACACACAGAGTCAGACAGGCGGCTGGCTAAGGGTGACTTCTTAGTCACCATGCATTCCTCTTCCTGACGTCATCCTTAATTACAGTGATAAGAATTGAGTTCTTCATGCTGTTAACTCAAAAGGAGTCAATAAAACTTGTCATTAAATAAGGGCATCAAATACCCTGTATAATTTCATGTTATTGGAGCTCTTTTAAAGCTGTTTACATCGTACCACAGATCCCTCTGTATTGTTTTACCATACATTTGAATTAATTAACAGGAAACTAAATATTTTTACCAAGCAACATGTATAGTACTAGAGAGGTAGACAGAACCATAAAGCAAAGTCCCGTCACCATATAGGACAAAGGGGACGTACTTTGAGAGATAAGTAAAAGGACTGAACATTAAGCAATAGAGAGGAGTTAATGATATGAACAATTACTCAGAGGCGGGAACAATTTTTTCTGATTTAGATTCTTGGGACTGACATGGGGGCGGGGTGGCTGGCATTCCAGGCGGTGAGGACACCAGAAACACAGGCCTCTAAGCGGAGGAGTACAAGCTGGTGCGTGCAGAGCAGAGCCCAAGCACAGAATCAGTAGGCGAGAAGATGGAAAGGTAGACGGGGCCAGTGATGGAGGCCAGTTAGTGTCTTCATTTAAGTTAATGGCTTCCTCTTAGCTGCTTGAGCGTTCGGCTATTGCAGCACAGTGCACAGCAGGCTCCGGGCACCTGCATATCGTCTTCATCATTTTGACCTTAACTTTTTACTGCCTGCTTAAGCCAGTCATGTGCTATTTGATGACGGAGGTATGTTCTGAGGAACAGGTGATTTGGGCAATCTCATCCCTGCGCGAACATCACGGAGTGTGTGCACACAAACGTAGACGGGACAGCCTGCTCCGCCCCTAGGCTCTGTGATACAGCCTGTCGCTCCTGTGCCAGGAGCCTGTACAATGTGTCACTGTGCTGAATACCGTAGATCATGGTGACTCTAAACATCTAAACGTTGAAAAGGTTGAGTGGAAACACAGTATAAAAGATGAACAATGAGGCCCTGGCTGGTGTAGCTCAGTGGATTGAGCATGGCCTGCGAACCAAAGGATTGCCGGTTTGATTCCCAGTGAGGGCACATGCCTGGGTTGCAGACCAGGTCCCCAGTGGGGGCCACATGAGAGGTAACCACACATTGCTGTTTCTGTCCCTCTCTTTCTTCCTCCCTTCCCTTCTGTCTAAAAAAATAAATAAAATCTTTAAAAATAAAAAAAAATTTTTTTTAAAGATAAACAATGCTACACCTCTACAGGGCACTTGCTATAAATGGGGGTATAACACTGCCTGACTTCAAATGATACTACAGAGCTATGATAATCAAAACAGCGTGGCATTGGCAGCAAAACAGACGCACAGACCAATGGAACAGGAGTTAGAGCCCAGAAATAAAACCACATGAGTATGGGCAAATTGTTTTTGACAAAGGAGCCAAACATACAGTGGAGAGAAATAAGCCTCTGCGATAAAGGGTGCTGGGAAAATTGGAAAACCACAAGCAAAAGAATGAAACTAGGCTACTGTTTGTCCCCATGTGCAAAACTTAACTCAAAAGATATCAAAGACCTAAATATAAGACCTGCAACAACAAAGTACTTAGGAAAAAACATCGGTGTGAAACTCATGGACCTTAGTCGTGGGTGAGGACATGGCCTCTTCCTGAATGCCCTGGAGTGTGGGCATCGGTGGTACCGGCCCAGGGGCTCAATGAGACCGAGGCGGTGTGACCTGGAATCGCAGAGAAGGGAGCCCCACGGGTCATGGAAGCGGGGCATGATGGGAGGTGATGGATGGGAGAGAAAATTTCCACTGGTGTTTCCGTCTCCTTGCCACATCCCCAGAGCACAGCAGCTTGGCAGAGCTATCCGAGTGCCCGATCCCTAGTCCTTCTTCATGAATTTTTCATTTCAGGCAAAGAGCTCTTATCTCTCACCGGGCTGCTTCGGGAGCTTGCTTTCCCATCAGCCAGAGCCGGGGCAGATGACGAGTTGCATTAAGGCTGGAATTATCTGTCCCCTGAGAGAGAAAGGGCGCTCTGCACTCTTGAGAGGACAGCCCCTGCCTCCACAGCTCCTCACTGTCCACCTCGCACGGTCGTATGCACGTTGGGTTGCTGTTTTTATTGAGATATTGTTGAGGGCGCCGAGACAAAGGCTTTGGCCACTGTGATCTTGCCTGCAGGTGAAGTCTTCCCTGGTGCCAATCCCTGGACATGAGCGGGGTCCACAGCAGAAAAGAGGACCTAGTCCTGGGGGTCCTAGTGCTCGGGTGCCTGGTGGTCAGGAGAAGGGCTGTGAGCTGCAGGCTTGAGTTTTAACCAGAGTTGAGTGGAGTTTTAACTTATGGTGTCCTGAGTCTATTATCTTTTTTGTTATTCTTCAGCTTTTAGGGCTGCCGTGTTGGAAAGTTTAGGCTGGGTTTACAGCTTAGCTGAATGGCAGCGATCAATGCCATCGGTGAAG
The DNA here is from genome assembly GCA_004026765.1 of Micronycteris hirsuta. Classification (NCBI taxonomy): domain Eukaryota; kingdom Metazoa; phylum Chordata; class Mammalia; order Chiroptera; family Phyllostomidae; genus Micronycteris; species Micronycteris hirsuta. The sequence goes on from PVJI01017874.1 coordinate 24,930, forward strand.
AGGGGGCAGTGCCACCCTGAGGCCAGGGTGGGAATGGCAGCAGGGGTCACTGATTCCAAGGGGCCCTGCCTCTGAGAGCCTGAGGCACCAGACAGGACCCCGCCCTGATTCCACCGCTGCAGCTGCATGAGTTTCTACTTTTTATTTTCTCCCTGTGTGCGTGTCTGTGTCAATTTCCCTCTTTTTATAAGAACACCAGTTAGTCCTGGCTGGTGGGGCTCAGGGGACTGAGCACCGGCCTATGAATCAAAGGGTCACTGGTTTGATTCCCAGTCAGGGCACATGGCTGGGCCGTGGGCCAGGTCCCCAGTTGGGAGTGCGCAGGAGGCAGTCACACACTGATGTTTCTCTCCCTCTCTTCCTCCCTCCCTACCCGCCTCTGGAAATAAATAAATAAAATATTTGGGGGAAAAAAAGAACACTGGTCACACTGTATTAGGGATTTGAAGGGATCTGTATCAAACAGCTCCGTGGGCCACTATGAAATTCTGAAACGAGCCTACCTGCTGATTTATTTAGTAATCTCTACCTCCTGCAAACTGACTATTCCTTTAACGTGTAATTATAAATGTTTGTTAGCTGATAGCTTTGTTATTAAATACAATTAAAGCTAGCTTTATGATTCTCCAAGTCTAATCTCCTTCTAAACCATACTGAACCCCAGGAAAAAAGGCCTTGGCCTTAAGCAGCCCCAGCCCCCAGAAAGGACTTATGCCACAGAACTCCTGTCTTGCTGAACCTTGATCTAAGGAAGAGTGGTAAGTAATCTATTAGTTGAATACTGGTGTGGGGTAAGTCAGTTTCCATCCACTGGCCAGAGAACTTGGCCTGCATACCGTATTGTTCCCATGGGAGAAAGCATTCCAAATTCCAAACAACGGATTTGCACACGAACCTTCCCTCTGGAGGTTAGGGGCTGCCAGTTTGTGTTCTCCTGAGGCTCGGTCTTCTTATAGCTTCCCACGAGTCCGGTCCCCTGGCCCCTCCTCACTTCCCACCTCCCCTGCACACACACCCAACCCTCACATGGTACCTCTCCTGGGGGGCCTCAACCACTTCTCTCCCTCTCCCCTGAACCCCCGGGTCTTTGGGCCTGCGAGGCAGCCCTTACCTTGCCCTGCCTGGGTTACGCAGGCTGTGCGCAAGGGTTCTGACCTCTTACAGGATCTTAAGGTCCTTGAAGGCTGAACTTTTTCCTCATCTTTGTATCCTTTCGGGAAGAGTCCAAGGCATTCATGGAGCACTCACCGTGGGCCAAGCTCTGACACCACTTCCTGGCCTTCTTTCTCTTACTTAGGCCCCAGCACCAAGCGAGGACCTGGCTCGAGGTGGGTGCTCAGTAGGTGGTCCTAGACTGGACGGAACGTCCCCTGCTGTGACACCCTTATGCAGCTTCCTTTCCCTCCATCTTCTCGCCCTGCCCTTGCCTCCCTGTGGGCCGAGCTCCCCGGGGAGCTGTCCTCTGGTGCCTGAGGGGAAGCCAGCCCTCTCTTCCCCACCTCCTATCCCAGCAGACGGAACCTAGTGTGATCGCTGAGGACGGGAACAGACTGGGTCCCCAGGACTCCTCACGTGAGAACAGGTGCACCGGGTGGAAATCTCAGTCTGCAAATCCAGGTGCACATGAGGTTTAACTTCGCTTTTCATAAATCAACTGCTCTGCTAAACTCAGGAAACAACCCCAGTTTTCATGGAGATGGGAAGCTTACTCCCCTGCCCCCACCCCACGGCTGTCCTTCCATGCCCAGATTTCAGCTGAGCCAACACATCCTGTGGGACCAGTGTCTACTTGGTCACCGCTGAGAGCTCCGTGGTCGCGGCTGCCCCCAGACCCTACGCCCCGCAACTCTGTGCATTTCACCTAAACTAGCCCCTTGCCCAGATCACTCTTCTGCCATCCTTCCCTGGGGTCTAGTGTGTGGCTTTTGGAGTCTGTCAAGGAGCCAGGCCAGGTCTGCACTTCTTGGGACCCATGACCTCTCCCACCTCCCACGCCCGGTGTCCAAGAGGAGGAGGAGCCTGGCTCCCTTCGCCTTCTCCAAGACATTTTGTTCTTCTCCAGCAAACGTCTGAGGGAAGATGCTCAGCCCACACTGTTTTCCCCAGCTGCTCAGCCCAGCAGTCCCACTGGGGTGCCCTGATGTCACCCCACCACACCTGAAACCTGAGCCATCGCTCCTGGCTTCTGCCATGCAGAATGTCCCAATCAATGACTGTCCCAATCAATAAGGGGAAGAAACAAGAGCAAGACTTGGACTTTAAAGATCTCTGCCATGCCATCCTCCCACTCCTGTCTCTGTCCACTCTGCCCCCACCCAGGTGGATGCCCAGCCCCCACCCTCCGAACCAACACTACACACACACACTAGTTCACAGCAGCCTTGGTTTTCCTGGGAGCACTCACAGTTTTTAGGTATGTTCCGCAGACCTAAGCTTCTATGGTTTCTCCAGGGTTGATGTGGTGGACAGGAGCCTGTAGCCCACGCTTGCTTCCCACCTTCCGAGGAATCAGAAGTGCTCCCAACCCTACTTCTTTCCTCTGAGTCTCTCTAAAGTAATGAAGCATAGATTACGTCCGGGTCCCACACTCACCAGCCCACCGGAGGAGACAGATAACACTAACCAACGAAGCCTGCTAATGGTGAGGCAATAGGGAATGACGGGGTCTGGGGTGAACTGGCGTGTGCACGTGCGTGCTTTATCTATGGAGGGCAGTGACACCCACCGCCGGGCAGGAATGGAGACCAGTGTCATCTCGAAGCCAAGAGCTCAGATTCAAGAGGAAATGTCCTCATTTATTGGAAATGTCTGAGGGTTGAATATTCTGAGGGTCACTAGTATGCCAGCCCTGGGTTTTTTTCTTTTTTGGATCCCTAAAGATTCTTTTCAAATTTAACAAGTCAGAAGTCTTAGAGTCTAGTGTATTCCCCTGAGGAACCTCAGGGTGAGAACTTTCTCAAAAACAGAAATGAGGCCCAATCTGGAATGGCCTGTTCTTAAGCCCACGCTGGAGCCTTGTCTAGGCCACCAGCCTGTCATATCTAGGATGAGCTTGTTCCTCTTGGAAGATCAGAACATTTACCCACCCATTCTCTAAAATCCCTCAGATTAGCCCTGGCTGGTGTAGCTCAGTGGATTGAGCTCTGGCCTGAGAACCAAAGGGTCGCGGGTTCCATACCCAGCCAGGGCACATGCCTGGGTTGAGGGCCAGGTCCCCGAGTGGGGGGCACGCAAGAGGCAACCACACATCGATGTTTCTCTCCCACTCTTTCTCCCTTCCACCCCCTGTCTAAAAATAAATAAATAAAATCTATTTTTAAAAATCCCTCAGATTAAAAGCACTAATGGAGACTTGGAGCTTAACCAAAGCAACCCTTGTTGACTTTAGAGGTTTTGGGGTTTTTTTTTCTTTAAATAAGCTTCACCTCATTGTATGTTCTCTTCTCATGGTAATCTATCATTATTTTTTAAATGTTTGTCTTTAACCATTGCATCAGGGTTTGACCCTTCCTTCTTACACATCCCATTCCTCGACTTCCAACAGATCCATTTGGGATCCCGTCATAATTGTGTGGCTTTAGGCAAATCACCTAAACCTTCTGCACCTCATCTTCCCTTCTGTAAAATGGGGGAGTGGAACCTGGTGGTCACCAAGGTTACTTCTAGAGCCGAGGTTTTGGGTTAGGGGTCCCTTTGACCAGTGGTTAAAACTGTGGACCCTCATTCCAGAGAAGCAATCACATGGCTTATACTGGTTTACCTTGCTTTGTCTACCGAGACCACCATTCCCCTTTCTTTTGGGGGGATATTTCTCCCTATTCCAACTGAAAGTACCCCACTCCGCTCTGCCCAGAAGGGTGAGTATATCAAGCCCTCCTCTGTGTTTTGTTTTTCTTCTTTTGAGTGGGACCAGAAGGGAAGATTTCTTTTCTTCTTTGGTAGAGAGCCAAAGGTATGGGTCCAGATCTGCCTGGGGCCCTTTTCCTGCTTTGTTCAGAAAGTCCTTCCGTGTAAGTCACAGAGAAGCCCGGAGATTGGGGGTTTGATGGGAAGGGGAAATTCCTCCTAGTATTTGAGTCCTGGATCCAGCTGTCCCTGAAGCTGGAACGTTCCTACCCTTTCTATCCTTTCAGTGACCCAATAAATACTTTTTTTTTTCTGGGTTATGTGTATTTGAGTTGACTAACTGGTATATGCTGTAGAACGTTCTGGTTATATAGGCACGCCTTTACCTATTTTAATACTGTTCCATTCCCTATTCTTATTGTCTTCACAAGATTCTAACTAAGCTCTCTCTCTTTTTTTTAAAGGTTTTATTTATTTTTTTTAGACAGGGGGAAGGGAAGGAGAAAGAGAGGGATCATGAGAAACATCAATGTGTGGTTGCCTCTTGCACACTCCCTACTGGGGACCTGGCCCATAACTCAGGCATGTGCCCTGACTGGAATCCAACAGGCAACCCGCACTCAATCCACTGAGCTACACCAGCCAGGGGTCTAACTAAGCTCTTTTAAGGCAACTTTACAATGCCTTATGCAATTCCTTACACAAGTGCTCAACCGGTTTTGATGGACTTAAATAGAATTTTTGTTTTCTCTTACGTAACTGGTTTTGATGGACTTAAATAGAATTTTTGTTTTCTCTTACGTACTCACGTTATCACAGCTCTCCCTCACCGCCATAAGACTCTTTTTTTGGAGGACAAAGGTACTGCTTTCTACTTTTTAAAAGTTCCCGGAAAGTGCTCTGCACACAGTAGGAGCTCACAAAATGCAGGAGATTGTGACGATCGCAATGACCACATCGTGACAGGAGCCTGCTGGCCTCACACACTGTCACATTTTTCAACACGCTGTCAGTGCTGCCACCACCGAGACCATGAGTCACACGATGACAAGGTGACAGGACAAGAGACCCCTCTGCCAGTAGCCCTGGGGTCCAGCCAGGAAGTTGCAAGTACACGTGACTCCCCACAGCACTTTCCCCGCCCCCCAGGAATTTCAAGCAGCCCTTGCTACAGAGGAGGCAGCATCTGGAACTTCCCCAGTGAACGGAGCGCTGGGCAGTGAGAATCTAAACACTTGACAGTGGTGGCCAGGGCCAGAGTCAGTTTGGAACACGAGGGCCAGAGCGGCCCAGCCTGGCTACTGGATCCCTCTCCTAAGGCCGGAAAGCTCCAGAAAACAGAGTGAGGGGACCAGGGGCACACACAATACAAGTACACATCCAAGGACACTGTGAGCAGACAAACAACATGCTTTATCTGCTCACGTAACTGCAATTTTTCAAAAACATCTCCTCGCGCAATGGGTATTAACAGCACGTTTACTGTCCGGAGTGTACGGCGAGGTGGCATTGGGTGTGCGAGGGTGTGATACTGCTCGGGAACTGTTCTGACTTAAAGAAAGGGTCCTTCACTTCAGATCCCAAAACCAGAGCTGGGGTGGCTGAGGGGAGGCGAGAAAGCAGTGGGTCCCATCAGTCACTAGAGGGCACTGGGGAGCGGGACATCTCAAATTGGGAAGTCTTTCTCCTCACTGCATCCATAGGCCAAAGGTGGGGCCAGTCTGCAGATAGAGACCAAGGCCCGCGGCCAGCAGTGGCTCAGTGGGAACAAAGCTACAATACCCAGTATTATGCTTGGGGCATTTCACAGCTTCCGCTACCAGGAAAGGCCAGGAAGTTCCTTCCACTTCTGTGGTCAAGCTTCAGCAGCCACATAAGGATGTCTTTTAGCTTCATTAAATGTTTAAATTGGGCCTCTTTGTCCTAACCAGTCGGCCGGCACTCTGCTCTGTCTACCAAGACAAATCTATATTCCTTCTGTTCATTCTGGCACTGAGGGCAGGTGCCCCAGACCATGTGGGGATTAGGAAACCGTGAAGGAGAGAAGGCAGCCATTTCTACTTATAATGGGTTGCTTGTCTTCTCTGCAGGTAGCAGCAGACCTGCCTTAGGACAGGAGCGACCTCAGTTTTTCCAGGTGAATGGGTGCCCAGAAAGTGCCCTCAGAGCGCCAGGAGAATGAGTCACTCGTTAGGAAAACGGCAAAAGAACTCCTTCCCTGAAACCCGGGAGACATTTTGCCCAGGAACTGGAAATGTCACTCGTGAGGCGACTCACTGCACAAGCCAAGGACTGCCTGCCCCTTAAAAGGCCTCCCAGGCAACAGACCAGGGCCCAGGGCGGTCAACAGGGAGATCGTGGCCTGGGATGGTTAACACACCGAGGGGGCTCCCCTGAACTTGGAAGGGTCAATGGAAACTCCCCACCCCTTGAAATCCTCAACCCCACCTCATCTTCCAAATCAGCAGAACCCATTGCCTTCTTGCTAAAGAAGCAGCTACAGAGCTTCTGTTGGGTCAGGAAACATTTATTAGAAGCTTTACGTAAAATGTAGTCTGTGGAATGAGACTGTTTCATTAAGAAAATAAAGGGCCTCGCTGAGTCCTGAATTTTCTTCCCTGCTCCCTCAAACTTTTCCTTTCTATTTTCCTGTCTTTCTCCCTCTCTCTTGTGCTTCTTCCTTCTTTTTCCATGTACCATAAAATTTCCCCTTTTAAACTGTACAATTCAGTAGCTTTTAATATAGTCAGAGTCGGGCAACAGGCACCACTAATTCCGGAATATTTTCAGCACCGCAGAGGGAACGCTGCACGCCTGAGCAGTCACTCTTCACTCCTCCCGGAAACCACTCACCTACTTTGTCTCTGTAGATTTCTTATTCTGGACACTTCACATAAACGGAATCATACATGTGGCTGACTTCCTTAACGTAAGGTTTCCCAGGCTCCTCCACGTTGTAGGACATATTACTTTATGGCTGAACAGTGTCACACTGTATAACGTAAGGGAACTTTGCTTATCCACTTATCCGCTGAACATTAACACTGCTCCTACTTTTGGCTGTCACGAACGATGACACCAACGTTCACGTGAAGGTTTTTGTGGGAACATGTTTTCACTTCTCTCGGGTCAACGGTAAGGGTGGATTTGTGGGGTCATATGGTAAGTCTACGCTTAATCTTTTGGGGAACTTCTAGACTGTTTACCAAAGTGGATGCACCGCTTTACATTCTCATCAGCGATGCAGGTCAGTTCTGATTTTTCTACATCCTCACCAACACTTTTTATTGTCTGTATTTTTGGTGACAGCCATCCTAGTTGTTGGGAAGTAGTTTCACATTGTGGTTCATTTGCCTCTTTTCATGTCCTTCTTTGAAGAAGTATTTGTTGAAATCCTTTGCTTATTTTTAAAATTAATTTATTTTAAAGGAGGGAGAAAAAGAGGGAGAGAAACATCAATGTGTGGTTGCCTCTTGCACACACCCCAGAGGGGACCTGGTCCGAAACCCAGGCAAGTGCCCTGACTGGGAATTGAACTGGCGACCCTTTGCTTCACAGGCCTGCATTCAATCCACTGAGCCTCACCAGCCAGAGCTGGCTTTGCCCATTTTTAAATTCAGTTGTCTTTGTTGTTGAATTATTAGAGTTCTTTTTATTGTGGATATTAGACCCTTATTAGACACGTAATTTGCAAGAATTTTCTTGCATTCTTTGGGTTGCCTCCTTTCATTCTGATAGTGCCTTGTTCTACGAATCAAGGTCATGTGGACTCTTGTTTATTATATTCCATCTATTTCTCAAAATGAGCTTGTTTCAGATCAGAGGCTGCTTTGGGGTTAAGAGGATTGACTGGGACGGACCATGAGGGAATTTTGGGGGGTGATGGAAATGTTCACCTTGATAGTGGTGTAAATAATTGTCAAAAGTGATTGATTGGCAGTCTTAAGATCTGAGCATTTTTCCATGTGCCTCCATTTAAATAAAAAGTAAATAGCTTGCTTCATATCTGGGTCACAACACCTTGACATAACGTTCTGTTTTTCCTCGTTTTTTTTTTTTTACTGGCTTCCCCGTTTTTATTGAGGACAAGACAAAGATCATCCTCTGTCATAAATATTATCTGTTGACAAAGGTTAAAAACAAAGAGAGAATCTTAAACACAGCAAGACAAAAAAGTTACCTGCAAAGGAGCTCCCATAAAACTGTCAGCTGATTTCTCAACAGAAATGTCAGGCCAGAAGGGAATGGCAAGAAATATTCAAAGTGATGAAAAGCAAGGATCTACAACCAAGATTACTCTACCTATAGAATAAAAATGATAAAAAGCTATCATTTAGAATTGAAAAACAGATAGAGTTTTTGGTTGTGGATACAATTATAGGATCAAAACAGTATTCATTGGGTACTTAAAAGGCATCGGTTCAATACCTTGTAGAGTCTGACATCGCTGATGAGAAGTGTGAGGCTTGCTGGGTGTTTATCCTTTAGCAGGTCAAGTTGTTTTTCCTTCCCCAGGAACTTTCGGGACTGTTGTAAATTACCCCAGCGTGCTGTGATATCATCAGACTGTGTCTAGTTTTGTTGGGGTTTATTTTGTTCCTTCACGTTGGCTTGACACTTGAGGTCTTTCCATATGGAGAGTCATGCCCTTTTTCAATGTACAGGTATTTTTCACTATTTCCATACTCTGTCTCCTTCCTTTCTTCTCCATTTTTGGAACTTCTAGATGAATGGCCCCTTGTGTCCCTATTTTTTTTTTTTTTAATATCTTTATCTTCTCGTCTGTGAAGTGCGAGAATTTCCCCAGCAGCTGGCCAGAGCACCATTTGTCACTCACTGCTTCCTCTCTGGCTGGCCACATTCACTCCCACAGCCCTACCTCTCCCTGTCCAAACCACAACGCCATTCTCTGCACTCTCACAAGCTTCAGACCCAAACTTCCTTCTACCCACTCAGCCTCTCCACGCAAGTGTTTCACAGATACCTTAAACTCAGCACCTGGACTCTGTTATGAAAAGCTCAGAACTTGGGCAGTAGGGACTCTATTTCCAGTTCATGATAATGTAGTTAGGGTGTTGGAAATAGGCCAATTGTCCTCAGGGCCGCTGGCATTTCCTCTTGGCAGAGCCTCAGGGCACTTGCCCTCCCTGGGGTTATAGGTTCACCCTGTCTGGGACTTTGATAGTTGGTATTTTGGGTTTTTTCCCCCTAATAAACAAAGCAAGGGGTCAGCTGGGATGACCTGGCCACGGTCTGAAAGTTAAGGAAGTGCTGTGGTTTCGGCTGCTGTAAACATCAGGATGTAGGAGTTGGGGGTGGGCAGATGCAGGCTGAAAGGGGAACTGTGCTCTTCTTTGGAAAACATAGGGCCTGATTTCTTTCTTGCTCCCCTCGTTTGGACAGAAGAGCCAGGTTATTAGAATAGTAGGATTTCAGATTAAAAATACAATTATCTAAACACTAAAGACAACATTTGAAAGGGACTCTGGAAATCCTCTGGGTGCTGACGATTTTAAAAAAGCAAGCCCAGATGTGGTGACGAGCCCAAGGCGCCCCACAGAAAACCAGGCATGCTGCATCACGTCATCCCGGTGCCTGGCACCTAGCGGGAACTGGGTGTGCTCACTCCACGAGGTCAGAATAAAGAACTGGACTCATCCATAAATCTCACTCCATGATTTCCAGGTGGCAGGGGGCCTGGTGAAGGGTCAGACAGCAGTTCAAAGGTCTTCAAGATTTGGGATTCCCTTTGTTCAGCTCTGGTGGGGGAGGAGCACCGTGAAGGCTCCCCTTGGTTTGAGACTCCAGCTTGTCAAGGTTGCAACAAATCAACCTAAAAGCTTTTCTGGATGCCCCGTGAATCA
>PVJI01017875.1:0-34641 GCA_004026765.1 Micronycteris hirsuta
AAAAAACAGAGAAGGGGCTCAGAAACCTCCAGGACATCTATAAACGGCCCAACATATGGATCATAGGGCTGCCAGAAGGAGAAGAAGAAATCCAAGGAATTGAAAACTTATTTGAACACATAATGATGGAGAATTTCCCAAAGCTGGTGAAGGAAATAGACTTTCGGGAAGTCCAGGAAGCTCAGAGAGTCCCAAAGAACTTGGACCCAAAGAGGAACACACCAAGACACATCATAATTACATTACCCAAGATTAAAAGTAAGGAGAGAATCTTAGAAGCAGCAAGAGAAAAGGGGACAGTTACCTACAAAGGAATCCCCATAAGACAGTCAGCTGATTTCTCAAAAGAGACCTTACAGGCAAGAAGGGGCTGGAGAGAAGTATTCCAAGTCATGAAAGGCAAGGACCTACATCTAAGAATACTCTATCCAGCAAAGTTTTCATTTAGAATGGAAGGGCAGATAAAGTGCTTCTCAGATAAGGTCAAGTCAAGAAGTTCATCACCACCCAGCCTTTATTGTATGAAATGTTAAAGGGAGTTATATAAGGTATGGAGGAATATCAACAGGGGAGTGGTAGGGGGAGAGGGTGGGAAGGGGGCACAGAACAAGTAGCATAAATGGGAGGTAGACAACAGACAGGAGGAGGTTAAGAACAGTATAGGAAGTGCAGAAGCAGAAGGACTTATGTGTATGACCTATGGACAAAACTAAAGGGTGGGGAAGGGGGGTTAAGGGGGTGGGGGTCAAGAAGGTGGGGAAGAGTAGGACAACTGTAACAGCATAATCAATAAAATACAGTTAAAAAACAATAAAAATTGTCTTTATTTGTAGATGACATAATTTTGTAATATAGAAAATCTGGAAGACTCCACACAAAAACTGTTAAATCTAATCTCACTGGTAGATCAAATTCTCAAAATTTGCAAGATACCAAAATAGCATACAAAAATCAGTAGCTTGTCTATACTCAAACAATTATCTGAAAGAAAGAAAATGATCACATTTACAAAGCATCAAAAACAATAAAATAGGACTGAATTTAAACAAAGAGGTGAAAAATCTCTACATTAATAAAATAAATGGGAGGTGACACAAACCAAGGGAAAGACAGCCTCTGTTCAGGATTAGAATAATTTATCGTTGGGTCGAAAGGCAGTTCCATTTTCATTTTTCTGAGGAAGTTCCATACTGTTTCCCACAGTGGCTGCACCAGTCTGCATTCCCACCAACAGTGCAGTAGGGTTCCCTTTTCTCCACATCTCCTCCAACAGTTATCTGTTGCTTTGTTGATGATGGCCATTCTGACTGGTGTGAGGTGGTACCTCATTGTGGTTTTAATTTGCATCTCTCTGATGGCTAATGATGTTGAGCATCTTTTCATATGACTCTGGGCCCTCTGTATGTCCTTTTTTGAGAAGTGTCTGTTCATATCTTTTGCCCATTTTTTAATTGGGTTTTTTTTCTTCCTGGAGTGGAGTCGTATGAGTTCTTTATATATTTTGGAGATCAGACCCTTGTCTGGGGTTTCATTGGCAAATATGTTTTCCCATACGGTTAGTTCTCTTTTTATTTTAATACTATTTTCTTTAGCCCCACAGAAGCTCTTTATTTCGGTAAGGTCCCATTTGTTTATTCTTTCCTTTATGTCCCTAGCTCTAGGGGACATATTGAAGATGTTGCTGCATGGAATGTCTGAGATTTTCCTACCATTGTTTTCCTCTAGAACTTTTATGGTGTCACGAGTTACATTTAAGTCTTTTATCCACCTTGAATTTATTTTTGTGTATGGTGTAAGTCCTGAAAAAAATTCAAAAGAACCTATGCACTCCAATGTTCATAGCAGCACAATTCACAATAGCCAAGTGCTGGAAACAACCTAAGTGCCTATCTACAAATGAATGGATCAATAAACTATGGTACGTCTACACAATGGAATTCTATGCAGCAGAAAGGAAGAAGGAACTTACTAACAGCATGGATGGAACTGGAGAGCATTATGCTAAGTGAAGTAAGCCAGGAGGTGAGGGATGAATACCATATGATCTCACCTTTAACTGGATCATAATCAACAAAAGCAGAAAGCAAGCAAAACATAACCAGAGACATTGAAATTAAGAACAGTCTAGCGGTGGCCGGGGGGAGGGGGGAGGGGACAATGGGGAGAAGGGTTTTCAGGAATCACGGTAGAGGACACGTGGACAGAACTAAGGGGGAGGAGGGAGACTGGGGAGGGAGGTGGGGTTGGAGGGGAAGGGAGGAGGGGAGGGCAGACATTGCAAATAACTGTAATTGAACAATAAAGTAATTATTTAAAAAAAAAGAATAATTTATTATTAAGATGTCCATATGACCAAAAGCCATCTGTAGATTCGATGCAACGCCTTTCAAGATTCCAATGGCTTTTTTTTTTCTACAAAATTGGAAAAAACAGTTCTAAAATGTATAGGAAATCACAAAATATCCCGAATAACCAAAGCAATCTTGAGAAAGAAGAGGCAAAACTAGAGGCATAGCACTTCCTGGTGTCAAGCTGTACCGTCATGTGCCGCAAAAGGATGTTTCAAGTCAACGATAGACTGTATGTGCAAGGGGGGTCCTGTAAGATCATAGGGTGCTCAAAAATGCCGATGGCCTGGTGGTGCCATAGCCATTATAATGTCACAGTGTAATGCATTTACCCACATGGTTGTGGCAATGCTGGTATAAACAAACCTACTGTGCTTCCAGCTGCGTAAAAGTAGAGCACACACAGCTTTGTACAGTACCAAATATGAGGTGGAGTGACTCCAGAAAAGAAGCCACAGGCATGAGTCTACCGGAGCTGAGCAGGGCTGCTGAGGACAGGACATTGCGCACATCACTCCTGCAGAGGGTTGCTAGGAGTCGGAGCCGACTCAGTGACAGGTAACAACACTACATGATACTTGATGATGATAACGAATATCAAGGTTACTGGCTTACATATTTACTATGCTTTTTATCATTATTTTAGAGTGTACTCTTTCCACTTATAAAAAATCGTTTGCTGTAACATCATCTACGTTTGTGTAAGTGCACTCCATGAAGTATTTACACAATGACAAAATCACCGGTTATGATACATTTCTCACGAAGTATCTACATTGTTACATGGCACGTGACTACACTAAAAGCTATAGTAATCAAATCAGCATGGCACTGGCATAAAAACAGACAGACAGACCACTGGAACAGAGTAGACAGCCCAGAGCTAAATCCATGTGTGTATAGTCTACCAATATTTGACAAGGGTGCCAAGAATACTCAATGGAGAAAAGGCAGTCTCATCAATAAATGGTTCTGGATAAATGGATATCGATATGTAAAAGAATGAGACTAGATCCTTATCTTACACCACTCACAAAAATTTACTTGAATTAAAGACTTAAATGCAAGACCCAAAACCACAAAACTCCTAGAAGAAACAGGGAAAAAGCACCTTGAGATGAATCTTTGAGTATGAATGCCAAAGCCCATGGCAACCAAATAAAAAATAAATAAACAAGTGAGACTACATTAGACTAAATAGCCTTTGTGCAGCAAAAACAAGCAAACAAAAAAAAACCCCAAAAGACAGTTTATAGAATGAGAGAAAATACTAAAGGATTAACATCCCAAATATATAAAGAAGTTACACAACTCTATAGGGAAAAAAAAATCCCATCAAAAGTGGAGAAAGGACCCACCAACTCTCATTCTCGTTAAAATGGCTATCATCAAGAAGACAAGAGAGAACGTGTGTCGGTGAGGGCGTGAAGAAGAAAAGAAAGCTGTGCATTGTTTGTGGGCTGCACATTGGCACAGTCACTAGAGAAAAATAGTGTGGCGTTTCCTCCAGAAATTAAAAGTAGAACTTCCATATGATTCAGCAATTCTACTTCTTGGCATATATTCACGGGAAATGAAATAAGCATGTTGAGGAGACGCCTGTACCCCTGTGTTCGCTGCAGCATTTTTCACAATAATCAACAATGGAGAAAACCTATGTATCCATCAACACTTCAATGTGGAAAGAAATTGTGATACACACGCACGCACGCGCGCACACACACACACACATGCATGCAATGAATTGCTACTTGGCCATTACAAAGAAGGGAATCCTGCTATTGGCAATGAGATACTGATAGAGGAACACTGAGAGAACTGTGCTAGGACAAGCCAGAGACAAACACTGCATGCTCTCATTGATATGTGACATCTATTTAAACAAAAACCCTGTGCCAGACTCATAAAGAGGCCAAATCTCATGTTACCGGAGGCATGGCCAGGGGAAGGAGAACTGGATGAAGTTGTTCAAAAGGTACAAACTGCCAGCTACAAGAACAAGTACCGGGGACATAATGTACAGCTCCCCGTGACGACCGAGGTTAGCACTGCTTCAGTGCATCTGAGGGGTGCCAGGCGTCCCACCCGCGGCCCAGGATGGCTATCAATGTGGCCCAACACAAAGTCGTAAATGTACTTACAACATGATGAGATTTTTTTGTTTTGTTTTCGTTAGTGTTTGTGTATTGAGTGTGTGGCCCAGAGACACCAAAAGGCTGGACACCCCAGCGGCCAAAAGGTCTCCTCACAAGGGAAAAAAATGTGTTTTCATTTCTCTTGCATCCATATAAGACGATGGACGTTAACACAAAGTACTGTTTTAACCATGCTGTGGTTCCCACTGTCATGCTATACTCTTTCAACGTACACAGTGCCACAGATCAATGATATCTCGATAAAACTGAAAGAAAGAGGAACATTGGTTCGTACAAAAATATCTAAGGACCTAAGCAGTGCAGCCACTTTCACTTTAAAAATTGCACCAGTAGACACAATGACGAGAAACTTACAGTCAACCACACATGCCTGTACAAGTAGGACTGGGGGTAGGAGCGCGCGTGTGTGAAATGTACCTGTGCACTGGGCTCGGTGGCGGGTGGTGAGGTCAGGGCAGCATAAGAAGCACAGTGACAGCAGTTACTGATGTTGGGTTGTGTTGATGACACACCCGTTTTCTAGACATTTTAGAGGTTAATGGGGTAAATGACTTCCCTAAAAGTCTGTAATGATACATTTCTAACATACACTAAAGGCCCGTCTAACATGCCTGAGTCCCAGAAGGAGCTCTCCGATTCTCAAGAACAGCTAAAAAAAACTCTTAGAAAGAGAACAAAATCCAACAGGTGTCGGAGGGAACGAGACGGCCCTCCTGGCAGCGGCGTGATGCTTGGTGAGTTGCACGGTCTCCCTGACAATTCGTCCTCAGATGTCGAACAAAGACAGGAATACTCGATGTGGTTTCACAGTCTGGTACTGGATGTGTAAATCCCATTCAGTGTCCCTTAGGTTCCCAGGGAAAGGAACTGGTAACACCGACAATGAGGCCCATTTCACTCCTGGGAGGTGGTGGTAGAAACCTCTTTCTCATGAGAAGCTGAGACCGGTTCTCCATGGTCACTGAGGACATGAATATCCTTCTGTCTATGCCAATCCTTCCAGAAGGCTGGGGGATATCCCCTAAGATTCTGTCCATACACTATCTAAACCATTTTCACCTTGCCTTGGTATTCAGGTTGGAACCATTTAAACACTTTTTTTCTGTTTTTTCTTTAAATTAAGGACACTTTTCTTTAAATAACTGAAATGGATGCCACTTTGGCTCAACTACTGCTCATAAGTCTTGTATAAAATCGGAAGGGGAAAGGAAAAGAACGAAAAAGAAAAGGCAAGCGGTGCGTGTGCAGGTGAGCACCTGTAGTTCGGCCTTTATTTCCGCAGCTGCTCCCGGTTGCTGTGGGTGACCTCCGTCCTCAGGTACTGACTCCGCATTACACTCCCCCACCCAGAGCCTCCATGAGTCAGTTCTCCACCAGGTGGGGAACCCGATCTTCATGCTTAGACGGCCTGAATTCTTAGTCATTTTTCCTTCTACTGTGGTTGCTGCAGCTTTCCATGAAGTCTTCGTATCACAGCCAGATATTAAAACTTGCCCCAGAGAATCCAGTGAGTTTCTGACCCATTGTGTAGCGGCAACTCAATTTCCTCTTGATGACCAGGATGAACACCTCGTTAGGGCGGTACCTGTTCCCTTACTGGCTGAGCGGTGTAACAAGCCTGAAACGGGCAGGCTGGGGCTGCCGGTTCAGTGGGGGGCATTGCGTCCCTGCCAAAAAACGCTTCCCCACTGGGAACGAAAACGTCCCAATCAGAAGAGCTCACCACTGTGAGGAGAGGGGGCCACTGTTCTGTGGAAGGATTTAATGATGGGCGAAGTCCACACTTTGACCTGTGGATTTCTCTGAACGATGTAACCTGACTGTGGGAGAAGCAGCACCTGTATCAGCAGCACGCTTAGAGCATATACTGCACATTTTAAGATATAACCGCAGAGTTTTGGAGCGCTCTTTTGCTAATGGGCATTATAATGGACTCATCAGTGGGTCAGTCCATCGTCCTAGGATTCTAGGTGGTTTTGGTGGGAACCGAGTATAAATATTAGAAGGCGATGGAATTCCACGAGTTTAAGCCAACTTCTTTTGCGGTAAAATGAATCCCACGGGCAGAAGCAATGTTGTGTGTCCTTCTGTGAGGGTGAATGAAATGTTCTGCTGGTCTGTGGGTGGGGGTTCTGGCAGTACATTGCGGGCAGCAGAAATAAATCTATATCCAGAATACGTATCTATTGCAGTGAAGACAAATTACTAGTCCTTCTATGATGAAAGCGTCTCAGTGTAATCAACCTGATATGCCTGTTTCCCCAAAGAGATGATGCTATCACAGCGTTACTAGGGGCAAAGCCATTTGTTGCCGTAGGAATCTTTATATGATCATATATCTTAGCCTGGTAAATCCTTTGGCGGGAATTTATTCTAAATAATCAGATATAAAGAAAGTCCTTTATGCCCAAAGATATCAATCATGGAATTACGAGTATTAGCAAAACCTGGAGAACAATCTTAGCATCTTACAATGGGGAGAAGGGGATTAAATTATGGCATGTAAGCTCCATAGACTATCACACAGCATTTAATAACAGTATATTAGGACAACGTTAAGTAAAAAGAATCAGGGTATAATAGGCACGGAAGATAACCTCACTGCGATAAGGAGAAACCTACGTGTGAGGAAGAAAAGCCTGGAACAAATCCCATATCCAATCAACGACCAAGCCTGTCCATTTGCTCTTTCTCAATACCCCCTGGATGTGTGAATTTCTCTCCTTCGTCATTCCCGCCGCCTTCCCCCTCGGCATTGTTGACTCTCATCAGGATGACATCAGCAGCCTCCTCTCCGTCTCTGCCCACCCACCCTTGCCCCGTTCAGATGCACTGCTACACTGCAGCCAGAGGGATTCTTAAATGTGAATTTGATTGTAGAATTCTCCTTGCATAAAACCCTTCAATGGCTCCATCAGCTGGAGCATCTTCCCATACACCAAAAGGGTGCGGGTTCGATCCCTGGTCAGGGCGGGTATGGGAGGCAGCAAGTCGATGTTTCTCTCTCACACTGATGTCTCTTTCCCCTCTCTCTTTCTCTCCCTTTCTCCCTCTCTAAAATCAATAATAAAACATCCTCAGGTGAGGATTAAAACAAAGAGTAAGTTCTAAAATCTTGAACACCCACAAAGGCTGTACAGGACTCGGCCACAGCGCACAGCACCAGCCTGGCCGTGCCCTGCCTCTCTGCCTGGCCAGCCATCAGCCCTGCCCCGGCCCGGGGCCGCCGGGACAGGCTGCCGTGTTTCTGTGTCTTTTCTTCTGCCACTATAATTAAAAAAAAAAAATTCTTCACAGAAGAAGAACCTCTGTTAACTAAAATATAATTCCTATTAAAGGAATGCATGCCTTCTAAGAGATAGTGTTCATGTTCCCACTAGACCAGGAGGATTTACAAAAGGCAAATTAGTTCAAGGGTTGGCTCATTGGAATAGGAATTTCAGGCATAATGTCTACCATGGCACGGAATGAAAGAAAAAAATGGGACTAAGTATCTGTGTCGCCCATTTGTAATTATTTCATTATTATAAAATACGTTGAGAAAATATTAATATTACCATAAGGCTGACAGGACTCAGAATAAATCTTCATAAAAGACCATTGAGCGGTTACAGAGACGAGAGTGGAGGAAAGAATGCCCCCCACCTTTGCCGCGGGGTTTGGGGGGGTGCTCACCTCCGCTCCTACCAGAGCCCCTGCCTTCTCTCTCCCCGCTGTGGCCCTCCCCATTTCCGAACACGGCTCCCTGGGGTTGGATTTCCTGGGCTCCAACGAGGGATAGAGTCCTGTGTGTCTCCCAGTTCTGCTGCAGCCAACAGATCTTTCAGTCTATAAAAGAATTTTTTCTGGTTCTTTAATAAGTCAGAAAAGAAAGCCATTCTCCAGTCCTATCCCTTCCATTCATTTACATCTATTCACGATTATTCAAATGCGCTGAGAGAGGCTGCGCCCTTTCACAGGTCCCTGCACTGGAGTGATGTGCCTGGCGGTACCTCCCTTCCCTCTCCTGACTCCGATCCCAGCTTTCCTGATCCATGGCTCTGTCCTAGAGGATGCTGTCCCAGACAGCTGACATCCAGGACGCATCTTTGCATTAAGTGTCCAGCACATCCCTGGATTCTGCTGCGTGTGACCTAGGGGTGCAGACTGGTCACCCGATTGGCAGGCAGTGCCCGTGGTCTCAGCAGAGGAGACTTGGGTCCTACTACCACGTAACTAACTTCCCAGGTGCCAGCAGATGTACACGTGGCTCCATCACCACTTCCCCAGGGACCCGTTCTTGGAGCTCCCCGATCAGCTCAGATTCCACTGTTACAGGCTCTCATGACCACGGGCTGTCACACATCCATCTGTGCGATTTCTTTGTGTCTGTCTCTTGTCAGACTGTAAGTTCCAGCAAGATGGGAACGATAGCCTTCTTTTCTATTCTTTCACTTCCTCCTTTTATGTTTTCATCTACCATTTTCTTTCCAATGTGTGACCTAGTGCAAGGCACATGGTGATGTTTCAGCAAACACTTGCTGGATAAATGAATACATAAAGATTACTTAAGGAGTTCCAATTTAGGTCATAGTGCAGCTTGCATTGAGCTAACCATTCAGCTGGGCAGGAGAGGGGAGTAGGAACACAACATAAGAAAAAACGGCTAGAAGAACCAAAGAATGCTCCAAAGTAGGCGTAAGCCTGCAAGGGTTTGGTCCTTGAAAAAAGGAGCTGCACTGGGCCAGATCCACATTTACTTTCCCCTTGGAGATATTCTAATAGTTTAGAGCTAGACCTCAAGCCACAGCCATCCGGCCAGAGAAATCACAAGACAGTGTTTTTGAATTTCCAGAAATGCTGGAACACTGAGGAGGAAAATTCTAAGAATAAAATCACAGCGAAGCTCCCAAAACCCACAGATGAATTCTCCTCTAATCTTAGTCCAAACCCTTAACTCTGCATGTTTGGATGAGACGCTCTGGGGCCCCGAGGCAACATGAACTGCTTTAAGGAGGAAACAGCCTAGAGGTATGAGAGTCCAGAGTCCGAATCCCTCCGAGTGAGAGGGCCTGGCAAATATCCTGTGCTTTTCACGGGGACTCCAGCAAGACCGTAACTTAGAAGTACAGACCTTTTCTGAGAACTAGGAGATTTCCCCCCGAGACTGAGGGCAAAGCCATCACAGAGCTGCCCGAACAAAGCCTCAACCTAAGCGGCTACAAATCAAGATGATCTGTGAATAAGACACTTGCCTATTAGGGAAAAAAACTCCATTGTTCCACATGAGCTAACAAGACTCAGAGTCTCTATAACGTATTAATTAGGATAGCCAACACACAAGTTTGGGGATCTAATAATGTACAGCATGGTGATTGTAGCCAATAAAACTGTATCATATACTGGAATGTTGCCAAGGGAAGAGACTTAAACGTTCTCATCACAGAAAAGAAATGGTTACTATTTGACAGATGGACGTGGTAGCTAATACTGTGGTGGTGATCATTTTGCAACTTATATACGTATTAATTCAACATGCTGTCTACCTTAAATTCATACCATGTTATCTGTCCATTTTATCACAATAAAGTAGGAAAAAGCATCTGCACTTTAATAAAAAATTAAATAGCCAATATGAAAATGTTGGAGACAGATACAGTAAATTAAAAATGAATAACTCGAGAAGAGAGATGGAAACTTAAAAAAGAAAGGAATCAAAGAGAGATTTTAAATGGTTAAGCATAATAGCTAAAATTTGAAAAGAACCACTGGATGGATTAACAGAAAACTGGGCCCGACAAAAGAAAATGTTCATTGACTTAAAGACATATTAACCATGCTCATCCAGACTAAGAGCAGAGGAAAGAGAAGACTGGAAACACAAGAAAACAAAACAAAACTAAAACCTGTCCTTGTGTCCAAAGGGAGAGGAATGTGAGAATTAGAAAAAAATGTATTTGAAGAAATATTGGCCAGACGTTTTCAATGTTTGAGCAAAATTATCAACCCACAGGTCCCAGAAGCCCAGCGAGCCCCAGAAGAGCAAATACAATGCCAGGAAAGTCACATGTGGGCATATTATGGTCAGACCGCTTCCAACAAGGTAAAAGAATAGGCCTTCGAAGCAGGGCATGTGGTGGGGGAAGGTGGGAGGCATTCATGGGAGCACCCAGAGAACAATGGCAGTGCGCTTATTACTTAAAAAGGAAGAAACCCTGGAGCCCAGAAGATAAAGGGATAACATCTCACAGCATCGGGAGTGGTGTATGGGGAGTAACTATTACATCGATTGTCCCATCAAGTTTGAAAATATCTTTTTAAAATAAAAAAAAATAAAGATCTTCTTAAGATAAATGAAAGTGGGGACTATATTGAATATATCCAGACTCACACCACAAGACATCCTGCAGAAAGTTCTCAGGTTGAATGTACATAATACCAAGTGGACAAAGACCTCTCAGGGGGGAAAGAAGACCAGTGGGAAGAGCGAACACAAAACGTGTATTTTCTTTTCCCAATTTTATAAAATTTAATGGATGATTTAGAGCAAAAGTAATAACGAAGTTGGGTTGGATCAAAGGTCAGATAGGTGATGTAGTGCTGAGACAGGACAGGAGCACACTGTTCCAGCCCCTTAGATGACATACACAGTGAAATGGTAATTCAGATTTGGCTTAGATAAGCTAAGGATGCATGTTGGTGCCATTAGAGTCACCATAAAAAAAGATCTCAATAAAAATGAAAAAGCCAATACAGGGGTAGGTTAAAAAAAATCCAAAAATTTAACCCAAAAGAAGACATAAAAATAAGCAAAAAACAAACAAGAAACCCCCAAACAAAACAGTATAATTAAATAAACAGCATTCTGCTATAATTAATCCAAATGTTAGCAATACTTACATCAAATGCAAATGAACGACACTTTCCAATTTAGAGGCACGGATTGTCACATGGATAGAATGCAAGGACCAAGCACGTGTTGTTTTTAAGAGAGACCCTTTACATGTAAAGGCACGGATGAGTTGAAAGCAAAAGGATATAGAAACGATGAGAAGGATTCCCTTAGTGCCTTATGTGGGTATAAATGTGAGAGAGTTCATACTGCACATCAGACAAAGTAGACTTCAGAACAGGGAGTATCTCCACAGATAAAGAGCATTATTTCATCCATACAAATGAGCACACTGACATCTGTGGAAAATACACCCAGAAATTGGAGGATGCGTGTTCTTTCCAAGAGCATATGGGACATTCACGAAGATAGGCCGCATGCTGGCCCTTCAAAGAAGTCTCAGCAACTATCAACTGTTGGAGTCAAACAGAATATATTGTCCGATGAGAGTAGAATAACATTTGAAATCAATAATAATAAGATATTTGGAACAGCCCCAAATGTTTGGATGTGAGCAGAAATCACAATAGGGGAAGTTTTGAAAGAAATGGTAATGAAAGCAAGACAATCAAAATTTATGGGCAGGAACTAAAGAAATACTTACAAATAAATAGGTAACTTAAATAATTTTAAATACATAAAAGTGTTTGTATTAGAAAAGAGGAAAGGCTTATCCATGAGCTATGCTCCCAACATACGCAGCAAGCAAGTGTGCCAGTTAATCACAAAGGAAAAATCATGGGACATAATGAAGATGAGATAAGAAGCAGGACACAGAAAACAGACCAACCGTGACCGACGTTGACCCCCAGAGAAAGTCAACAGGGTCAAAGTTCATTCTCTAGAAGGGCAGTGAGGCCAACTAAGGAGAAAGAGTGGAAATGCAATTACTACTATCAACGTGACAGAGGAGAAAACACCACTTCGAGGTGCCAGGGCTCAGAAGACTCGGCCTGTAGACAACCTCGTGACTAAGATCTTGCACAGCAAAAGCGTGCAAACGTATACAAACAGAATTGGCAAAGAGAAAAGGTTCACGGGGTGAAACCCAGAGGAAACAGGACGCAAACTTGCACAAGTCCGCTCTCGGCGGAATCGCAGAAGCTGCGCTCAGCTCCGGCGCAGTGAGTCAGAACGGCGCAGGTGAAACGTCTGATGAGCTTATGAGAGGCCCCGGGGCCGGGCTTTTACCGAGGGCTGCCAGGTGCGCAGCCTCAGTCTCCAGCACACGCCGAACTTCCAGGTTCCCAGAAGGAGGGCAGGCATTTGGCATTCACCGTATTGTTTGCACAGTTTTGGTTCGGTCAGCCATTGGATCAAATAGGACAGTGAGGACCCTCCTGGAATCCAAGTTTCTAGGTGCCAGCCAAGGAGCAACTTGAAAGCAGTCCTTTCAAGTGACAACAGTCATACCTGCCACGTTCACTCTCTTCTGCACAGCTGCATGCCCTACAAATATTACAAAACTGACAACTTTATGCCAATATCAGAATGATGGAGGGGAAATAACTACAGATCCTATAAATATTACAAAACTAGCAAGTTTGCTTGTCAACCGAAACAAAATGGGAAATTTCTTGAAGTGACGATATACCAAAACTAGCACAAGAGAAATTATGAGTAGTAATATAGCTTTTAAAGAAACCAAACTAGGAAAAAAACTACCGATGTGAAAACTCTACTAGATCCATATGGCTGCTTTTGTAAATTCCGTGAAACATTTAAGTAAGAAATGACACTAATCTTACACAGATGCTTTCAGAAAATAGAGGACTAAGAAACGCATATGAGGTCAATATTACTGATATCAAAACCTGACAAGCATATTATTAGCAAATAAAATTATACTTTAACAACCCTCGTGATTATAAATGCAAAAGTACTTAAAAGTATGTTAGAAAAATTAATCCAGAAATATATGAAAGGGATAATGTATCACTGGGATTTATTCCAGGAATGCAAGATTGATTGATTTGGGCATGCTAAACCAATGTAATTAACCACATTAACAAAATAAAAGAGAAAAATTATGTGATTACTTTAATAGATGTGGGGGAAAGAATTTGACAAAATTCAATACCCATGTGTATTCATGCAGGGGGAGAAAAAGAACCCAGCAATCTAGGAATAGAAGGAAACTAAAGGAGGATATCCACGAAAAACCGATAGCCAACCATAAGGTAAAATATTGGATGTGTTCTTCCTGAGACTGGAGACAAGGCATAGGCGCCTGCTCTTACCACTTCTGCCCAATACCGCACTGCATACTTTAGCCAGTGCACTAAAGAAAGAAAATTAGAGGGCATGAGATTAGAAAGAAATAATATCTTTATTCACAGATGGCATGATTGTTTACATAGAAAAATCCTAAGGTATCTTTAAAAAGCCTACCAAAATTAGTGTTAATTTATCAAGGACACAGCATTCAAATCAACGTACAGAAATCAGTTCTATTTCTATAGGCCAGTCAATAACTAGTCTAAAATGGTCCCCAGTGACACTATTGATTTCCTGTGTATTCCCCACAGACACTGAATCAGAACTGCCTTCCTTGACCCATAGAATAAGGCAAAAGTAACAATGCGGGATTTCTGAGACCAGCTCAGAAAAGGCATTGCAGCTTTTGCCTTGGTTTTCGGGATCACTTATTGTGGAGGAAGCCAGTGAGGACAGTCAAGCAACCCCATGGGAGGCTCACAGGGACAAGGCGATCGGCACCAAATGGTTAACCATGTGAGTGAGCTAATTTGCTGGGGAGTCGCTAGTCCTGGTCAAGCCTCCAGGTGACTGCAGCCCTACCGGATTTTCTTACTGCGACCTTAGGGGAGGCCCTGAGCTGGACCCGCCCATTTAATTGGCTCCAAATTCCTGATAGAAACCTTGAGAGAAGATGAATGGCCACTGCTGTTTTAAGCCACTAAACTGTTGGGTGGTTTATTGTACAGCAATTGATTAGGAGTGTGGTGCCTGGAAAATAACATTTAAGGTAATATTGACAACAGTAACAAACATGAGCAGAATATTTGAGGATATATTTTTAAAAATATAAGCCAGACTTTCTATAATGAAAATTACAATATGCTGTTGAAAAAAAAATTAAAGACCTAAAAAACACCGAAAGATTTATTATGTTCAGGGATTTGAAGATTCAGTATTAAGATGTCATTCCTCCCCAAATTATTCTATAGATTCGATATCTTTCTCATTAAATCCCAGCAGGCTTATTTATACTAATTGATAAGAGGATTCTAAAATTTATATGCAAATACAAAGGACCCAGAAAAGCTAAAGCCATCTTGACAAGGAAGACAGCGGAGTTACAGCGACTGATTGTAAGACTTAATGAAAGCTTCACTAATGATGATTGTGTGGTTGTATTGTGAGGATGGATAAACAACCAACTGGGACAGAATGAAGATTCTGTGAATGAACTCGCATCTACAGGTGCCACAGCAATTCTGTGGGAAAAGAAAAGTCTCCGAGAAACAGTGTTGGAAGATGTTTCTAAGAATGGTTTAAAAAAAAAAGTGTTGGGTCAACCAGGTGCCCATATGGAAAAAAGGGGGACCTCAGGCCTTACCCTCATACCCTTCACAAAAAGTAACGTGCGAAGGATAATACATTTCAGCGTCACAGCTGACACTGGACATCTTCTACAAGG
The DNA here is from genome assembly GCA_004026765.1 of Micronycteris hirsuta. NCBI lineage: Eukaryota > Metazoa > Chordata > Mammalia > Chiroptera > Phyllostomidae > Micronycteris > Micronycteris hirsuta. The sequence continues at coordinate 15,037 of PVJI01017875.1, forward strand.
AACGTAAAAAACATCTTCGTGCCCTGACGTAGATGGAAATTCTTAGGACTCAAACAGCACTAATCATAAAAGAAGAACAATAATAAATTAGACTTTAGCAAAAGTACCAACTTCTACTAAGTTGACGAAAACACCATCAAAAATGTCACAGGCTAGCCTTGACTGGTGGACTGAGAGCTGGCCTGCGAACCAAAACGTCATGGGTTCGATTCCCAGTCAGGGCACATGCCTGGGTTGCAGGCCAGGTCCCCAGTTGGGAGCATGTGAGAGGCAACTGATTGATGTTTCTCTCCCACATGGATCTTTCTCTCCTTCTCTTTCCTCCTCCCTTCCCTTCTCTCTAAAAATAAATAAATAAAATCTTTAAAAAAAAGAGTTCTAATGTGGTCAGCAACTAAAATTAAAAAAAAAAAGTCACAGGCTGGGAAAAATATTTACAAAGGACTCTGAGCCAGAATATACTAAAAACTCATACAGATAAATGATAAAACAACAAATAACCCAATAAGAAAATGGACAAAGACTTGCAAAAGAAAATAGGCACTTAGCCAATAAGTATATGAGAAGATGTACCCCTCAGCTAGTTGTTAGGGAAGCGCACATCAGTACCGCCCCGCATGCGGTTCCACCTTACAGACCATCAAAAGGGCTACAATTAAAAACACTGACCATACAAAGCATTGGGATGTGGAGCATTCTGGAACTCTCTGATATTGCTGAGGGGAATGTGGAATGGTTCAATTATATTGAGAAATGATTTGGTAGATTTTTAGAAAGCTAAAAATACACCCACTCTATAACTCAGACATCCCACTCTTAGATATTTACTCAAGTGAAATGAATGGGTATTTCCACAAAAAAAAGATTTGTACGAGAATGTTCCTAATGGCTATATGCATAATAGCCAAAACCGGCATTAGTCCCAATACCCAGCTACAGGTAAATGGATAAACACACTGTGTTATGTTCTTGTAATGGACCACCACTCAGCGGCACAATGGAACCAACTTCCCACAACGGCAGAGACAAGACTTAAAAGCATTCTTCTGGGTGAGAGACGCCAGGCGCAAAACAATACCGACTGTTGGACTCCGTTTATATGAAGCTCTGGAACAGTGACCGCCCCCGGAAGAGAAGTGTATGGTGGGGGGGGGGGGGACGGCATCAGCTAAATGGGGCAAGAGGGAGGATTCTGAGGTGATGCAAATGCTCTATGTTTTCATTGGGATGCTGGTTACAGGGTGATACGCTTGTCGAAACTCCATCAGCTGCACCCTTATATAAATAATAATTCAGTGAGAAAAGCGGAAAACTGCAGCCAGCGTTTCCCCGCTGGGGTCAGAGAGACTAAGAGACAAGCCAGGCCAGGCTCTCTAAGCCAGGGTTCTCGATTCAAAATCCCAGGCTCGTTCTTGTCCATCTACCGTCACCCGGGAAGCCCTGCCCTCGGGAGGGGGCGACTTCGGCTTCGCACCAATATCTGCTTAGGACCCGCTCTGGACACAGGGCTCCTGCAGCCCACTGATTGGCATCCAGTACTGAGCGTCTTTCTCTCCTTCTGGCTCTGCACCAGGTTCTTGGGGAAAAGCCTCCCTCTCCGCTGGAACAATTTCCTTCCTTATGCCCACAAGCACTGGCAAATTTGAGGCTGATTTCTCCCAAGAGAACGATCTCCACTTAAAGTCAAAGCCACCAAGGGGCCGTTCTAATCTCAAAAGCATTTGTAGAGCTGAAAGCCATGGTCTTGTTTCCGGGGCCACTTCCCCACCATCTCCCGGCCTGCCCTGTCACACTTTCACAGTCACTGCAGCCACACAGGCGCCACTTCCTTCAAATGTTTCTATACCTGGTAGGTGATCCCAAACCTCAGGAACAGGATGGCTTGTTGTCCTGGGTTCCCGGCTTCCTCACTCCCGTCCGCCGCGCTGCAGCACAGGGCTTCACATCCTGATCACAGGCCCCGTAGGCAGAGAGTCACCTCCCTTCCCAGCCACTGTCTGAGCATTTCCTCCTTCACCAGCAATCTCTAATGATATTTTCTCTCTGGCCTGACACTTGCCTTATTAGGAACCTGCTCCACTCATCAGCGGCACCTGAGCAGGGCCCGTGGCCTCCAGCCTGCCCGGGGGCTCGCTGAGCCCCAGAGACGGGAGGCTCAGACAGGCAGTTCAGAAATTCAGCCTTGTGATGATGGCAGAGGCTCCGCAAAGCTCATGTCCCTGAGGGATCCGTTATGGTCCGTGCATGTTTTCAGAGTCACCTGATTTGCTCTGATTTCTGGATTTTGCCAGTCTTTGTATCACGGAGTGCCACGAGCTGGCTGGATTTAGACTCGCCGTTTGCATTGGAGAGCTCCCTCCCATGCAGATGCGTTCACACACGGGCTGGGGGAGCTGGCAATGCAGAAAACAGTCTGGAGAAGTTTCACCTGCGTCCCTTTGTCAGCTCTTGGCAGACTGAAGGAGGGCAAGAAGGGACCCCGGGCTGCCTGCATCTGAGGCAACGCTTGGGGGGGACAGAAAGTGCCACCTGAGTTTGATGGGAAGAACATCGTGTTATAATTAGAGAAAGAGTCGAGCAGTCATGTCCCCAAGATATTCTGCTACCAGGAAACCTCAAGACATTCTGGGAACCTGATTTCCCCGAACTTTCCCAGGCTGGCAGCTCCAGGGGCTCTAGCCTGTGTCCATGGGAAGACAATTCATTGTGTGTCTCAGAGAATACAAATTTGTAATAAAGAATACAAATTTCCAGTTTGGACCCCAGTGTGGGGTTCCAAGTGCTGGCTGATCAGAAGTCTGGAAGTCCCTGTGCTGTCCCCCAGCATGTGCCCAGATCTGACTGCCTGCCCTCCTCGTGTGGCTCCCGTGGTCCTTGCCTGGTGGCCACGGGATGCCAGCTGAGACTAGAACACAGTTTCCATCTTTAGAAGATGCAGCAGGCAACCACTGGGCAACACAGAGCAGCGGCAAAAATCCAGTGCAGGGTCAGCAGTGAGACAGCTGTGCATCCGAATCCCAGCTCCACCTCCTGCTGGCTGCGTGGCTTTGGAAAAAGTCACTGACCTCTCTGAGCCCACGGTTTCGTCCTCTGTGAAGCAGGGAAAATATATCCTACCGGCTGCTGAGAGAATCCAAGTACAGGCATACCTTGTTGATACCACAGGTTTGGTTTCAAACCATTGCGGGGAAGTGAGTCGCCATCTTTTTGCTGGTGGAGAGTCTGGTCTTCAATTTGTACAAAACACAACATCTGTGAAGCACAAAATAGCGAAGCTCAATAAAATGAGGTATGCCTGTGGATAATGGATGTAATCAGGACTCAGCTCCGGGAGTGGCCCGGAGTAGCCCGGAGTAGCCGGGACTGCGTGGTGTCTTGGTTTAACAAGTTCAATTTTGAGTCATTACACCTGAGTTTGAGACCAGCTTCTGTCAGTTAAGAGCTGTGCTACCTTGAGCTACTAATGCAGGATCTTCCCAAGTTTGTGTTCCTTCCTCACAAGACAAAGAAAGTAATGCCCGACTCTGGAAGCGTTGCACCTCCGAGGCTTTCCCTGATCCCCGCCACGTGGAGCGCTGCTGCCAGACTGCAAGGTCCTCTCGCGAAAGTAGACCCTGACTGGACACGTCGGGGACGGGGCCTGTGATTCTGCACCTCTGACAAGCTCCAGGTGATGCTGATGCGGCTAGGCCACGGGCCTCACTCCAAGGAGCATGATGTCCAGTTAATCCATTCCCAGAGATGTGTGCGTGAATGTGCATGTGCATGTGTATGTATGTTTGCCCGTGTCTTCTATGCACCTGGGCACACCTGTAGGGCGGGGGCCATGTCTGACTATCTTCGCTCCCCTCCTCACAGGTAGGTCCACCATTGCTGAGCACTCGCGACAACTCCCACAGGCAGGAGGTGCCTGCTGCTGTCCTCCATCCGCCTGGTGAGGCTTTGAGCCAAGCCACCCGCTGTGACCTGGGATGGGGGAGCCCGGCTGCCTCTGCTGGGGACCCCTTTCCATCATGGATCTCCCCCACCTCCATTCATTCTCAGAACCCAGGGTCCCTTGGGCGGACTTGCCCCCAGGCCCAGCTTTCTCTTCACTTATCCCCCCTATACCGGCTTCTAGAATCCTGTCCTAATCTTTGTGCCCAGGATCCCCTGTCCCTCCATCCTGGGGCCTGCTGCCCTCTGCTCGCGGACCCACAGCTGACCTCCTGCATCGGGAGGTCAGCCACCTCACTGCTAAGGGTTGAGCCTCCTATCTCCCTTCCTGTGTCAGCTGGGAATGTGCCTTAGCCCTCGGAGGCCTGTGGGGCTGGGGCTGACGCCCGCTCTGCTCCTCTCTTCTACCTGGGGGCCGACTCCCTCTCCTCATGCCACCTTCAGAAGGACCCTACGCTGCATCTCAGCGTGTATCTCTGTGCATCTGGGCGCAGACCAGAGACGTCCAGGGGTCTGTCCAAGGCCCCTCTGGCTGAAGCCCCACCACATAACTGCCCCCCCCACACACACACTTGTCACATGCCCACACACTCATCGGCACACACACTGTCCCATGTACCTACACACACCTATCACATGCACACTCATATGCATACACTCTCACATATACACTGTCCCATACACTCATACACACCTGCCACATGTACACACACACTCACATACACAACCACCCACCCATCCATCATACTCACAAACACACACACTCACCACTCAGCCTGCAGCATTGGGCTCAGCCTGTTTGACAGTCCCCCCTCTCCTCGGGGCCCCCACAGCACTGCTGGTTTCTATTTTATTTCTGCCTCACCTGGGTTCCTCTCTCTCTTGTACTCCGCCCCCCTCCCCTTGTGTTCTGCCTCTGTCTTACTCCCTCCAGGTTCCTCGTTACCTCTCTATCACTCTTTTGCTCTCCTTCTGTGCCTTTCTCTGAGCTCCCCCCACTTTCTCTGGTTCCCTTGCTCCCCTGAGCTCACTCTCTCGGGTTCCAGGTCCCAGCATCTCTGAATTCCTCCATCTTTCTTTTTCTCTCCCAGTTGTGAACATCTTCGCCCACCAAGCCAGACTGGACAAGAGAGCAGGGATGGGCCAGCCCCTGTCTTCTAGAGCCTGACAATCTCTCCAGCCTCGGGCGCGGGCGCCAGTCAAGCTTGGAGCTGACCCAGCAGGTGAGGAGCTGGGAGCCCCTGCAGGAGCCGTCCGCCTCTGCGTCACCCATGGGCCCGTCAGAGGCGCAGACCGTGAGGAGAGACACGTGTGCTCTTTTCAGACACCAGCTTCCAAACCTTGTACACACACCCTTTTACTGCTTCCACTGTCCCTTTGGAGAACCATTTGTTTCACCTCCTTATCTGCACTGACAGTTTCTCTGGAGGGTGGGCTTGTTTCTGCTTTCTTCACCCTTTCCAAATAATTTACAATGGCCATGAATTATCTTTGTAATAAGAAAAAAATATTATGAAATCAACAATGACTTTGTTGAAATTGGTCATCTTTTGGACCCTGCTTTCTGGCACTCCTGGTTTACAGTAGTTCCTGATTTTGCCAGCACAAACACTAAAGAACACACATGGGCAGATGGAAGTTTCTACGCTGAGAAAAGTCATTCTATAGAGAAAGAACCTCTGCTTCTCTTTTGGGCTTAGGAGGAAGAATCTAAGGTTTGAAATCAATATTTTAGAAACATTTCAAAGAAAGAACAACTAATCAGCGAGTGACTGCCACCCACCCAAGCAATCACTGGTCAACTCTCAGCTTCTTCTCTCCCAAGAAGGTGATTCATCAGTCACGGTAAGGCACTTAAACAGCCCAGCGGTGTTCCGTGCGAACACCAACACCTGTGGATTCTTCAGGTGACATCAAGGCTACCGGAGCTGCCTGCACAGGAGGAGCCCCACCTTTGTTTTCTCGAGCCGTGTTAGGAGAAGGAGGCCAGGTCAATGGCATTTTCTGGCATGTTTCCTTATATTCTTCTTCAAAGCACCACAAAAGCAAAATGCCCCATCTAATTCCATCTGCGAGCGGTCGCTGTCTATCCCATTGTCCCGCAATTAGCGCAACAAAGGGCGATCAGGGTGGGTGGAACAATATTGCTGTGAGTGACCCGTTATTATCTGCAGATTACACTTTACATGGAAATTAAATGAATTCTGTCAGAGCTCTGGGGCCAGGGAGAGAAGAAAATGCCTCATTGTTCAGGGCCCGCGAGCTGGGGAGACTGCACGTGGCGATAAAGAGACCTGTGTTTGTACAAACGAGGCGTGGGCTTCCAGTTTGAAAGATGCATTTGTTACACGAAAGCTCGAAATAGGAAATGTGTGTGGGCAGAAACAACGGGGATGGAAGGGGAGAGAACTAATTATTACTACCACCGCCTATGTGTGATGGGGCATTTATATAATGCATTAAACTTCTTCAGGGAAGAGGCTGTCACATCCGTGAGGATGAAACCTCACCTTAAAGGGGTGCTCTAAGGCTTCGACACTTTCAGCTCAGTGAGGAGTTTTTTTCTTGAAATTATCCTCTGCGGCCTTCCCTTCTCTCCACTTGTCTTTCAGTAAAAATGATCTTTCTTTCTCCTGCCTTCCTTTCTTCTTCTTCTTTTTTTGGTAAGGTATACGGCAAGTACAAATACGAAATAAAGAACGAGAGGAACAATAACATTGCGTGAAGTCAGTGGTTTGGGGAAACAATATCAAACCTGAGAAGCCTATGAAAGGTCAGAAACTCATACAGACCTTTATCTGGGACAACATACTATCAGCCAAGAGCTCTGAAATACAGAGAGCGCCAGGGACCAACCTCATCCTGTTGGGGAAAGAAGTTGAGTTCCGACCAATGGTGGCGGTGACCATGTTTTCTCAACTGTCCACGGAGATGGAGACATTTGAATCAAGTCTCTCGAAGGTCTCTTCTGGTTCTGACACTCACACATAAGTGATTAGTATCTTGACTAATTCATCTGGGGACATTCATTCATTCAAACATTTATGAAGCAACTCACCATTAACCAGGCATGGTGCGGGTGTGGGAGAAGGGTAAATTTGGAGACGATACATACAACTACTCAGCTAAATCCTAAACACATCCTTTCTACCCAGCACCCATCCCACTCTGAGGGGCCTTGCTCTCAAGAGTATAGGCTACTGACATCTCTCCTTGCCTGTGGAGCTTGTATCCAAGGACGAGCAAAAGGACTGTGATTGGAAACCCAACTTCAAGTCATTACAAGAGGGTTAGTAGCTCTGGTACAAGCCGGCAGCCTAGTCATGGGAGTTTTGGGGGAGCAAGGGTCCTCTACAGATGTCTGAATAATGATGGGTAAAAACCCGATTCTTGCTCTCATTTTTTCACAAGCACACTGGGTAATTTTTTGTTAGTAATTTTTCCTTTTGGGTTTTCTAGTACATAATTCATTGTGAACAGTATAACACATGGGGATTGAAAAGTATGAGAAAATCTTCCCCTGTCTACGGTGGAAATGATGCTGATAATGTGCATTTTGGCCATTGGGGAATTGAATCTTTTTAGGAAATTGCAGAAATGCTGTACTAAATGATCAAGGAAGAATAGTGCAGTGGTTTTCAGATTTGCGTGTGGCCGAATCACCAAAGGAAACCGTGAAGTACTGAGATTCTGGGAAATGCCCTCCCACCACCCAGTCTGACTCAGTGCATCTGGGAGGGGGTGGAATCTGTGCGTGTAACAGACTCTCCAGGTGATCTTACAGGTGCTCTTGGCCAGGCCGACGGAAACACTGGTGCAGGAGTGAAGTACTCCAAACCTGCCCTTGCTAGTTGATTGATTGCATACAGGGTCCTAGAACATTTAAAGCATGTCCCACTGAAATCCCATGGGAGAGAGTGGCCACGCAGATTGAAAGTTAATCTATACAAAGAACTTATGTCTGTTTCCGCTTATAATTTGTGCTGAATAATAATAATTATCCTTATTACCTCCACTCCAGAGAAAAGGATGGAGGCTCTGGGGTGTAGCTACCACTCACTGATGGTTTCCAGACATAACATTTAACAGCAGAAATACATGGGGTTGGAGTCACAAATCAAAATGCTAACTCAGGAGGCCAGGGCATGACGCTGGAATAAAGCTTCTCACTTAGAAAAGCCAGGGAACAGAATCAGGACATGCTGATAGCAAATGCTGTGGAGAACCCGAAAAGCAAGACACTGGAGTGGGCTTTCATGAGGCATCATGATCTGGCACTGGCCTCCTGGGCTCTCTCAAAGAGGCCAGAAGACGGTAACTGCGTGTTCTGTGGTGGCTGCGAAGACACGTGCATTATCGTGTTCTCCAGAAAGAGCCTCGTGGTGAATAAGCCCTGACATATGGTTCTGTTTTCCTTTTCAGTATAGTCACACTTAATTATTAGTTAACTTTCCACTGCACTTCTAGGAACAGGTCTATGTGCATTAAAATCGAGTCAATAATTTGTTCCCAAATGAATATTAATGACACTGAATTATCATTTATTTTTGTAACTAGCACATTTCAGAATAAAGGTTTACTATATAAAGAAACTAATTAACACCTGAGAATTACACATGTGCATATAAATGTGCATGTATGTGTATTTATATACAAAATTTATATATATGTATATATGATTGATGGTATTAAAATTTTTCATTGATCCAGTGCTGTCAAATCACTTTACAATTAATTTTTTTCATTTTAGCATCAAGGTTGTTGATGTTATAAATATATTTTTCAATGAACTTATTATTTTTAAAATTTCAAAACATGCTTTTTAACCATTTCTAGCTATGAGTTTGGGGATAGACATATCATTTACAATGAGATATGTCTTCTGGAGCAGAAGAAATGCTGATTTCTGGTGATTTTCATGTCACATAAATTTCCATAAAAGAATAAAAGGTTTAGGTTCTTTATTATTTCATGTTAAAGTGAACAGGTAAAGAGCCTGGAGTCTTATAGGTGAAATGAGACAAGGCCGTAATACCAGGCCCCAAATGTGGGCCTGTCTGATTCATCTTGGGTTTTCAATCCATTCTTCCCGCTTTAAACAAATGCCTTATTGAGATATAATTTACATACTAGGTAGTTCACCCATTTGAAGTACACGATTCAATACTTTTTAGTACGGAATTGTGCGACCATCACCACAGCCTAATTTAGAACACGCTCATCACCCCCATAAAGAAGCCCCGCGCCGACTGGCGGGCTCTTCCCATTTCCTCTCCACATTCTCAGACAGCCACTGGTCTACTTTCCGTCTCGACCTCGTTGCTTGTCCTGAACATTTCCTATAAACGGAGCCATGCCACGTGCTGTCATTTCCGACTGTACACTTAGGAGAATGTTCGCAAGGTCCGTCGAGTTCGTAGCGTGCGTTAGAACGTCATTCCTTTTTGTAGCTTTTTAATCGCGTGAGTGGCTGCCGTTTCATTCGTCCACCGATCTGTTGTTCCAGTTTTCGGCTTTGTCCATAATGCTGCCATGAACATTCACGTACAAGCTCCTCTCTGGATGTGTGTGCGCATGTCTCCTAGGTACATGCCTCGGAGTGGAATTACGGGGTCATGTGCTAACTCTATGTTTAACAGTTTAAGAAATTGCCAAAATGTTTTCTAAAGCGGCTGCAGCATTTTACATTCCCACCAACACTGTAGAAAAGTTCCAATTTCTCTGCATCTTTGCCAATACTTGTTATTATCTTTTCTGTTATAACCACAGTACATGGTAGCTTACTGTGGTTTTGATTTGCATTCCCCCAATGATCATGACATTGAACATCTTTCCACATGCTCACTGGCCATTTGTTTATCTTCATTGGAGAAATATATGTTGATATCATTTGCTCATATTTAATTGGGTGATTTGTTCTTTTATTATTGGCTTAGGAGAGTTCTTTATATAATCTGGATACAAGTCCTTTATCAAGTACATGAATTGCAAATATTTTCTCTCATATGGTCTGAACTAGCTCATATAACATTTGAATTGTCTATTTTATAAATGATGTATGAAAGTTAACTTTAAACTAGTCTATCTTGCCTTTTTCAGTGATAAATTTAAATTGCCTTTCCAATATTATCTAAAGTAATTTAGTACCCTAGTTTTTCTCTTCCTGAGTCAGTTTTGATAATTTATATTTTTCTAGGAAATAATATATTTCCTCTAAGTTTTCCTTTTGAGTCCATAAAGTCATAGATATGGTTCCCTTAATTCTCTTATCTCCTTCTGTTTGTGGTCATGTGTTCTTTCTCCAAATCTTGCATATCTCTCTGCCTCTCTCACTACCCCCCTCCCTTAACCAAACTCCTGATTTGTCTATTTTATTGGTCTTTTCAAGGAAACTGTTTTTAGAGTTCATTGCCTTTACCACTTTTACAATTTTATCATAGACTTCATTAATTTCTCTTTCCTTTTCTTAAATTTTCCTGATTTGTTAAGATGAGTGTTATATTTTATGATGCTTCCTTATACTTTAATTCTTAAGTCAACACATTTTTAAATTTATGAATTTAATTTGTGGATATACATTTTCTCCTGAGTAAAGTTTTTTGTTAACTTGCACAGCTTTTGGAATGTGCTTATCTTTTCACTGCTTCCTAGGTTATTAATTCAATTATTTAGGAGTATGCTTCTTAATATTCGAGCAATTTTTTTTCTGGCCTTTAGTAACTACTTTTAGTTTTTTGGATTATACTTAGGAAATGTGACCTATATAAGCTCTTCTAATTGTATTAATGTTTTTGAGGTGAAGTACAATATATGATTTTACAAATCGACGGTGGTAATAAACTGTCACTGTGATTTGGGCGAACAATGTGTCAATGTCCAATCATGATGCAGATGTGCATATTCTATAACACAGCCACTCCGCTCATAGATTTGTATAACATAACATATGTGTGCATGTACACATATTATATATCACTATAACTTTAAAAATTAGAACCAACCTAATTAACATGTAGGTAAGTGTCCTTTATAATGGGATTGAGTAACTAAACTATGGTTAACTCACAGAGCAGGTTGCTATACAGTGATTAAAATGAATTAATGTGCATATAAACATAGATACGCCTCAAAAATATAATGTGGAGTGCGAACAGAAAGATGTAAAATGATATGCACAGTATAAAAGCATGTATTTAAATTTTAAATGTTCATAACAATACCACATATTATTTGTGGAAACATCCATATGTTATCTATATAGAAAAACATGCATGAACTTACAGATAATTGGTCCCACCTCTGGGGAGGGAGAGAGGGTGAAGGAATGTGTAGCAGGGTTTTAGCCGTATTATATTGTTTGTTCCTTAAAATAAAATGGAAGCAAATATGGCAAAACAATAGCACCAGCTCATTCTTCGGGGAACGGGCCTGGGTATCTGCTTCCTGCCTATGCCCTGCTTGCGTTAGTAGCAGGGAGGCTGTCTGGCTAGAGCATCACTGCTTCCACGCCGTGAAGCCCAGACTTGGAGGAGATGCTCAGTTTTAAACAATACATTAGGGAGTGAAGTTCAAGTGAAGTCATATAAGATCCAGCCCAAAGAAATGACTTTTTAGCCTAGAAAATAGAAGACTTGACAAAGTTGGGGTTATTACCTTGCAATTATTCCAGGGATTGTTCCGTAATGGGAAGAACTGAACTAGTTCTGTGTGGCTGGTTAGGGGGCCAATGCAGAATCGATGGTTTGGAATTGAGAAGATTCAGATCCTAGTCCAAATTATGGCAGATTAATGCAACCGTCAGAGGAGTCCAGAATTGGGATAGAGAGCTCCATGAGGAAGTGACCTGGTGACATGTTCAAACAGAGACAGAACCATCCTGTATATGCAGTGTTTAGCAGAGATCTATAATAATAATGAATATCATTTATTGAATGCTTACTATATTTTAAGCATTCCATATATATTAATTTTTAAATTCTCATGACAATCCTAAGAGGTTATGGCAGTTTGTAAAAACTGCTACAATGCTCGCAAAGCACATACCACAGTATCTGGTGCCTGGTCATCCCTCAGGGAATTAGGTAGCTATCTGTTTTATGAATGAGCTTGGTTAGGACCCCATTTCTCACAAAAACAAAATATGGAACTTGCTAGTCAACTGAGGGGTTATCACCCAGAGGACAAACAGAGGGTCTTAACACATTAGGCCTTACTCTTTTACTTAAGCCAGGTCACCCCTCTGTTAGGCAGTTAGAAATACGGAAGCGGGGATGGGAGGTAAGTGACTGGACCAAGATCACATGCCCACGGAGCGTGAAGGTTAAACTTGGGTGTTAGCGGAAGAGCTCGGCATTCCGAAGCAAGTAAGCTCCTCGGAGACGTGTCTGTCATATCCCAGGGGCGCTGGGTCTCTGAGCCGGTAGGTACCTTTGCATCACTCAGTCCGTATCTCTCTCTTAAGTCCCCTTTGTCTCTGAATTCCAGGCTGTTGAGTTCCCACGGGAGGCCCATGGGGGCGGGTTCTCAGGAAACAGACGTCTCCCAAACCTGTGTTGGGGAGACGGCCGCCCATTCCTTATTTAACCCCGTTCAAAGGGCACTTCGCTGCACGAACTCCCAGGGCTGCTCGCAGACGGCATCCCGTGTGGCTGCCTCTTCTCTCTGACAGACACAGTTCTGAGCTTTTCAACTCCTGGGAATGATTTGGGTGGATAATGTCAGCTGATTATGAATTTCGGGTGTGTGGCCCACAGCTACTGGTGATGAATCAGTCTGCTCCACAAGGGGACTTTTGATCAAGAGCACATTTCTGCATAATGAGAAGTAAAGTAGCGCAGATTAATGGTGTCAGCATTTTAATGGGTCCTGGGAAAATGGCTGGGTGATGGATTCTCTTTGCACTGAGCAGCCCAATCTTCTCCCTCCCAGACTTGAAGCAAGGAGAGCCCAAGGGGAGCCACTGAAAGGTCACTGCACCTCCCTTTGACAGATGTTGGCGCGAGAATCCTAGTTGTGTCCACCTCCTCTTTGTTGCTGACCTTTCCCCCATTGAACGTGCCACTCTGAGTAAGAGACATGGGAAACCGTCCAAGGTTGGGGTGTCAGAAGCACCATTGCTAAACAAGTTATAAAGGAAGCATGTGGACATCAGAGAGTGTCTGGTTCACGAACGTGGCCTTTGCTAAGCAAGCAAGACTTACGAAAGGCAGCTCCTCTCTATGTCTGGGTGAAGGTGTTAAACTTGATCTATCCTCTTCCATGAGCTTTGCCACCTTAGGAAAACCTGGAGGAGACAGACTTGTCAGCATGCACACATGAACATAGTCTGTAAACAGTGGCCAAGGTCAAGGCCAATATATTCCATAAGGTTTGTGCTATTGCTGTGAATACCAGATAATATCTATTGAACATCTACAGCATGCTTAGAAGATGCAAATACTTTTTATCAACTCTGCTAATAATCCCCCGGCAATGAAGGTATTAGTGTTCCCACTTTGTGGATAAGACACTTGAGGCTGCGTTTATCTGCCTCCTTGAAATGGCACAGCTAGCAATCATAAAAGTAACAATCACAACTATAATCATGATCGTAGTTGTTAACACATATGTAGCTCTCACTGTGAGCCACGCACTTTTCTAAGAGCTTTTTGTTTGTGAATTTATTAGAGGGTCAAAATAAATGCTGAAAGATTGGGTGTTGTATTTTTATATTTTACGAATGAGAAAACTGAGGCACAGTAAGCTTATGTAACTTGCCCAGAGTCACGTAGAAAGCTACAGAGGTATTTGAACTTCGGCATCAGGTATTAACCTCTATGTTTCAGGTGCCAGACTTAAAACGCCATCTTGTTTAGATGGCCGGAGCACTCTCATTCCCCACCCCTTCCTTACCTAGCCCACCTCTGCCTTTGAATCGCTAGATTCCACACTCATAAATATTCAGTGAATGTCGCCGACCCCTAACCTGAGTAAGATCTCTGCTTTCCGTGTGCACATGCCTCTGCTCTTCCTCTGTTTTAAAACTCATCATGTATACTGTGATTTCTCACATAACGTTTGTCTTCCCTTGCAGACTTTAGGCTGCAGGAGGGCAGGTGCTGGACCTTTCTTGCTTAGGATTACGTGCCCAAGGTGTAGTGCCGTGTCCATATGAATACAATTGCATTTCTCATGGTCTGTTACCACATTTTACAAACATTCCTGGTAGAATACTGGCAATTTGGAATTGTCTAAGATAAAACATAAACTGTTTGTCAAAGCCAAAATTCCTACTGACTCCAGGGGCACCATAAAAAAATAGATAACAGCATTCCTGAGTGGTTGACACTGAGATGCAACCAGATGTCCCAGGAAGCGAAAATCCCTTCATGCTCCGTGGTACGAACACACAAACAACTGTGGTTTCAAGTACACGCTCTCAATCAAAAGACTCTCTGGCTCGACTTGCAATTACAGATTCTCACCTTGCCAACTCTATAAAGCATGTTTAGTGGTGGGTAGCAAATATGGCGTATTATTGATAGTGGGTTTTCTAAGCTAAGCCATGGAATAAACATTTGCTGATGAAGGAAAGAACAAATGGCGAAATAAAGGAATAAATATCATCAAGTCTGGTTGCTCCATGTTCATCAGGAAAAACTGACGCTTTTCTACCACAACGCGATGCCGCTTTCTCTTTCCAATGGCCCTTTCTGTGTTCACACGGTGGCCTCAGCTCCTTCCCCGATGACAGCCGACAATCAAAGGTGAATGTTAAGATTTGTGAAGGGAGAAAGGCAGCTCACAGAAGTGAAACGATGTTTTTTATCATGCATTGTTATTGTTGTTGATTTTACTGTGTCTGTTACCATTATTCCCATCCTCCACGTGCCTTTGCCTTTGCACATCCATTATATGCTAGGGACAGCAAGCCCAAAGGGACACTCGAGTGCAGAAGAGACCAAGGGGCTGGCTGCCTACTGAGAAAGGAGCACAGGAGCCCTGAGCCCAGGACAGCCGAAGAGGTGCCAACTGGGGCTGAGGAACGAGCAGGGAGCAGCTCTCAGTTACCGAGCCTCGAGGACCACTCCACCTCATTGAGAGCAACCCTTAGAACAGTGTCGGGTCTTCGGGACTGACTTAATTTTTGTGACCTCGTCTTATGGTGACAGGCTTTCCCACTCACAATATCCGTGACGCTCTGTGATGTTTATAAGCTCAAGGTCAGGTCCACTGCTTGCAATCTGTCTTTGATATATATAAAAAGGTTTCATTAGACATGGCTTTGTTTATTCAAACCTAATTCCTCTCTCCCATCTTCTTAATAATTTTTAAGTCCGGACTATTAAACTTTGCACCCAAGTCAAACCTTTCTCCCAGCATGTTGCTTTATAGGTATTTCTGAAGGCAGACGCTGACATTCCTGGCCCTCTGTGCGCTCTCTTGAGGGCAGTAATTAGCTGGTACGTCTTGCGCCGGCTGGAAATACTAAAGGAAGCGTCCCACTATCACATGGGCTAGACACTTTTTGAGGTGTTCTCCCTGCTGAAGGTGGTTAAATAAGACCATTTAGTTCAGTTTATTTTGGGAAAAGCACCAAGTTCCTCTCTCAATGGCCACTGTGGACATCCGAGAAATACGGTGTGCTGGGCCCCCACCACGCGGAGGGAGGAGGACACGGAGATAAAGCGGATTGCAAACGGATGAGCACCACGGCAGCAGTCTGGTCTGTGCGAAGGGTTGTGGGGGAAACAGTCATCCCATCCCGTGTTCTGCACGGACATTCAGAACATTCGATTGAGCCAAGTCTGACTAGCCTGAGAAGGGGAACAGCATTCATGACCAAGGGAATGCAGGAGGGAATACGATGAAGGGGTGCGAGGTTTTGTGTCTGTTGTATTGGGAGAACGCGTTCCCTTTGGCCAGTGCTCTGGCTTCTTTCGTTTTCTTTTTTTTTTTTTTTAAGATTTTATTTATTTTCAGAGAGACGGAAAGGGAGGGAGACAGAGAGGGAGAGAAACAGCAATGTATGGTTGCCTCTCACATGGCCCTCACAGGGGACCTGGCCCGCAACCCAGGCATGTGCCCCGACTGGGAATCGAACCGGGACCCTCTGGTTCCCAGAACATGCTCAATCCACTCAGCTACACCAGCCAGGCTTCTTTCGTTTTCTTGAATGCAACATGTTCTTCCTCAATGCTGGGTGTCATGAACCGCTTTTCCTTCCGCCTATAAAGCGTCCCCGGCCCAACTCTGTTCCCTTCGCTCCTACCTGTTCCTTTAATTCTCATCTTCAAGGTTCTGTTCCTAAGTTGGCCTATCCTGACACGATTTAATTCTATCCTATGATTTATGCTCCCACCACACTTTTTAAATCCTCTTTAACTTTCATTACTCTCAGCCTGCCTTCCTCAATCTAGTGTGTGAAATTAATTAAACCAGGAGGCCATCAGACTGATGTGGATGTAACCACGGCAGCCTAGGTAAGCAAACCAAAATCGAAGCCTGCAATTGCCTCAATATCGGGAAACCAAAACACTAAGGACAACTGATTACAAAGAACCAACTAGGCTATAAGCTGTAGTCAATTACATAACTTCCTTCCTTTGCTTCTGCACTTTCTCTGTGTAAGTTTTTCTCCTGCCTCCTGCTGGTGGAGCACTCCTAAGCACTTCCGATCTGGTGCTGCCCGATTCCGAAAGATTTTTGTGCAAAGAAAGTCTTACAAATTTGTATATGTCTCGGTTTATGTTTTAACAGATGTCCGCTCATTAGGGCTGAGACCATGTCTGTCTGGTTCTCCACGCAGTCTTACCACCTTCCTTCTGACCTGATGTCTAGTCACCACATTGCTGTTTATATTTCCGTGCAATGGTGGGAACTGGCATGAGGACAGCGAATCCACAGAGGGAGGTGAACTTACAGAGGGTTTGGATCAATGTCTCCCACTTACATTTGCTCCCTTCACTTTGAAAGACCCAGGTAAATGAGGAAGAACACAAACACTACAGATTTTCTTTAAGCTTTGAAGAGGCTGCGTGTGTGGAAAGGGAAGGTAAAAGATGGGTAGTTGACAACCATACATGCAATGATGACGGTTTCCCAGGAATTAATCTCAGGGGGAGTTGAAGTGGTAGAAAGTGGTATCATACATGTAGCGGCCTCTACATATGCCTGAACATATGACACAGCTTACCAATGTATATACTCTAAAAGGAGGAAGGCAAAGGAGGGGGAAACTAAGATTTTATCCATCTCTCTGGTAACTGAAAGCAGTCATGGCCATGTGGATGAAAATACCTGTGCAGTCACACCTGCGGGATACAGTACGCGGACTTTCGGTTGGTTGGTTGGTTGATACATTCATGCATTTAATGACTGTTCATGGAGCTACAGCTTACTCAGTGTTCTGTCGATCATCGCACTGGACTCAGATCTTGCCCTTACATAATTCACCATCCAGCAAAGGAGAAAGAGTATCATACAAACCATTAAACCAGCAAGTTATTAACCACGATGACAAGGAGAGCTACAGGGGAGGAGCACAGGTCGGAGGGTGCCTTGGCCAGCAGCCCCGCCCATCAGAGGCACCCGAGGCACCTCGAGCACGGGCACGGACAGATTGGGGTTGGACTTGGGCCGCACTTACGAGGTATCAAGGGTGTGCAGCAAGTCACTTCTCTGAGACCTGTGCATGAATACTTATTGTGACACTGGAATAATCACGTGACCTTCTCAGATGGCAAGGGTCCTCAGCCTGCCCGCCAGCACACACAGCTGAGGTGGTTGTGTTTCTGTCTCACAGTGTGTTGCGTGACTATTATTAAGGACCTAGTGGGGTCACTACAGTTGTTTTGCTACATGTTGCTGAATTCTGTGGGGTACATTTTGCACTATTGGGGAAACTGAAGATGAATTTGAAACTGAAGATTTTGCACTATTGGTGAATATGAAGATGAATTTTCCAAGGTCTTAGGACACACTCTATGTAAGTCAAGGGCCTATCCATGACCTTCTGCCTGTCTTTATAGATGTGACCCCTTCTCAGGCAGACAGAGCAAATGGGAACTCCCAGAACCTGCTCGCTAGAGGTCTGGAAACCCCAGGATGCACCTTTATCTGCAATCCAAGGGGTAGACTGAACCTCCCCTACACCCCTTCAAACTATGAGGCAGCGGTACCTTATTTTTTGGACTAATATAAAGTACCATTTTATTGCTATTTGTTTTGCATTTATGTCTTCCTAGATCTTTTTTCCACTTGTACTGTCTTTTGGTTTAAAAAACAACAACACGAAAAGCAACAGCCATAAGAGAATGAAGAGTTTCTAGACTCCTCAACAATCCCCTGCCAAGGGCTCATGCCAATCACTAGACCACAGTCTAGGAGCAGAGTCCTGGCTTCTGCGTATCTCCTCATGGTTTACTGATCTGCTTCTAATTTGAGCTTCAGGATGGGTGAGACGTCTAGATTTGGCACAGATTTTCACTCCCCTAGAAATTCTAAGGTTAGGGATGAAGAGATGGGTGGGGAAGCAGGTAGATTGAAAACAGCAGGAGTTAGACTCTGGTCAGGGAAGGAAGGATGGAAAGTCCTGAACAGGGCTGTACCCCAGGGGCTCACGGCACAGACTAGGCACATATTTCAACACTGCT
This sequence comes from Micronycteris hirsuta, assembly GCA_004026765.1. Classification (NCBI taxonomy): domain Eukaryota; kingdom Metazoa; phylum Chordata; class Mammalia; order Chiroptera; family Phyllostomidae; genus Micronycteris; species Micronycteris hirsuta. Next base: position 33,606 of record PVJI01017875.1, read on the forward strand.
GGAATAACTTCTGTGAAGGTTAACTTTATGCGTTAACTTGGGTGGGTTATGGTGCCCCGCTGTTTGGTCGAACAATAGTTTAGATGTTGCTGTGAAGGTATGTTTTTTTTAGGTGTAATTAACATTTAAATCAGTGGACTTTAAGTAAATCAGATACCCTCCATAAAGGGAGTGTGGCTTATACAATCAGTGAAGAGCAAAGACAGAGGTTTCCCAATAATGAAGAAATTCTCCCCAAGATGGCAACATCAGAAACCATGCTTGGGTCTGTTTCTATTTTGTTCATTTGTTTCTATTGTTCCTTTGGTTCCACATGTAAGTGAAATCATATGGTATTTGTCTTTCTCTGTCTGGCTTATTTCCCTGAGCCTGACGTCCTCCAGGTCCATCCACGCTGTTGCGTGGGGAGATTTCATTCTTTCTTTTATGGCCGAGTAGTATTTCATTGTGTACATGTACCACAGCTTCCCTCCCCCCCACTTTTCTATTGATGGGCATTTGGGCTGCTTCCACATCTTGGCTATGATAAATAATGCTGCAGTGAACATAGGGGAGCATATATTCTTTCAAATTTGGTGAAGGGATTAAGAACTACAAATTGGTAGTCACAAAACAGGGAATACAGTCAATAATACTGCAATAATAATGCATAGTGTCAGGTGGGTACTTGAAACCTGGGGGCTTCAGTGGGGGGGCTACTTTGTAAGGTGTATGATGTCCTAACCACGGTGCCGCACTCCCGGAACGAATACAGAATAATGTATGGACATTGTCATTGAAAAATAAAATTTGAGAGAGGTTACAGAATAAAATCTATTGCCACACAGAAAATGAATGAATGAATGAATGAATGAATGAATATATTTTTGACTGATTAAACAAACACACAAACCATGCCTGAGTTTTCAGCATGCTGCCCTTCAGGATTTGTACTCACAATCTCAACACCCACTCTGACCTGAGTCTTCAGCCGACTGACCAGTCCTATAAACTTTAGACTTGCCGTCCCTACAATCTCATGAGTCGATTCTTCAAA
>PVJI01017876.1:0-34364 GCA_004026765.1 Micronycteris hirsuta
GAGGGAGGCAGGGGAGGGAGGTGGAGTTGGATGAGGGGGAGGAGGGGAGGGGAGAAAATGCAGACAACTGTAACTGAAGAACAATAAAGTAAATAAATAAATACATTTTTTAAAAAAAGATGCCAAAAAAGCATTGGACAAAACCCCGCACTCATTTATGATAAAAATTCTCAGCAAAGTGGGAATAGAGGGAACACGCTTCAACGTAACAGAGGCCACATATGACAGAAGCACAGCTAACATCGTGCTCATTGGCAAACACCTAAAGCATTTCCCTTGAGATTAGGAACAAGGCAGAGGTGTCTACTGTCACCACTCTGTTCACATACTGTTGCAAGTCTTAGCCATAGCAACCAGACCGGCTGAAATAAAAGGTATCCCGATTAGAAAGAAAGACGTGTATAACTGTCATTATTTGCAGATGACATGATGTTATATAAAGAGAACCCTAAAGATTCCACTAAAAAAACCTACTAGAATTGATAAATGAATTCAGTGAAGTAGCAGGATACAAAAGTAATATCCAGAAATCAGTCGCATTTTTATATGTCATTATTGGCACATAGCTCATTAACTATCAGAAAGAGAAATTATGAGAAAATCTTATTCACGATTGCTTCAAAAAGAATGAAATGATTAAGAATAAATCTAACCAAGGATGTAAAAGACCTGTACTCAGAAAATTATAAGATACTGATGAAAGAAACTGAAGAAGATACAAGTAGGTGGAAGCACACACCATGTTCATGGATAGGAAAAACTGACATCATTAAGATGTCTATGCTATCTAAAGCCGTCTATGGACTCAATGCAATCCCTATCAAGATACCAATGATGTATTTCACAGAATTAGACCAAATATTTCAAAAATTTATATGGAACCACAAAAGTCCCTGAATACCAACAGTGATCTTGGGAAAGAAGAATAAAGTTGGAGGAATAATATCAAAGCCATAATAATCAAAACAGCATGGTACTGACATAAAAACAGAGAGCCCTGAAATAAACCTACAGCTTTATAGTCAATTAATATTTGACAGAGGAAGCAAGCCCATACAATGACCTAAGGATAGTTTATTCAATACATGGTGCTGGGAAAATTGGACAGATATGTGCAGAAAAATGAAACTAGACTGCCTTCTTATACCACACACAAGACTAAATTCAAAATGGATTAAAGCCTTAAATGTTAGACCTAAAACTATGCAAATCCTAAAAGAAAACATAGGCAGTTAAATCTCAGACACTTCTTATAGCAATATTTTATATCTCCTAAGACAAGGGTAACAAAAGAAAAAATAAACAAATAGAACTATATCAAACTAAAAAGTTTTTCCACAGCAAAGAAAACCATCAACAAAATAAAAAGACAACCCACTGATTGGGAGAACATATTCACTGATACATCTGATAAGGGGTTAATATCCAAAATTTATGAAGAACTTATAAAATTCAACACCAAAATAACCACAAAAATCTCAATCCAATTAAAAAATGGACAAAGAACCTGAATAGACACTTCACCAAAGAGGACATACAGATGGCCAAGATATATGAAAAGATGCTCAACATCACTAATCATCAGAGAAATGCAAATTAGAACCACAATGAGATACCTTCTCACATGTGTCAGAATGGCTATCATCGATAAATTAACAAACAACACGTGCTGGTGAGGATGTGGAGAAGGGGGGATCCTTTTGCAAGGTTGGTGGGATTGCGGATTGGTACAGCCACTGTAGAAAGCAATATGAAGTTTCCTCAAAAAATTAAAAATGGATCTACTTTTTGACTCAGCAATCCCACTTCTGGGAATACATGCAAAGAAACCCGAAACACTAACTTAAAAACACATAAGCCCCCCTGTGTTCCTTGCTGCATTATTTACAATTGCCAAGATACAGAAGCATCCCAAGGGTCCATCAGTGAATACGTGGATAAAACAGCTATGAGACATTTACACAATTGAATACTTCTTGGTCATAAAAAAGAAGAAAGTTTTACCCTTCATGACAGCATGGATGGACCTGGAGAACATTACGCTAAGTGAAATAAGCTGGTCAGAGAAAGACAATACAATATGATTTCATTCATATGTGGAATCTAATGAACAAACTGAACTAATAACCCAAGTAGAGACAGGCTCATAGATAGAAGGCTGACAGCTCTGGGGGGGGGGTAGTTAGGGGTGGAGGGATGGAGCAAAAAAGAAAAAGGACTCACGGACAACAGTGTTGCTACTGCAGGAGGGAGGGGAGTATAAAGGGTAATGAAATAATACAATAAAAATGCTTTCTGTAAAGGTATTCGAAATGTTCCCTAGTACAAAAATTCACTCATTTAACTTCCTTTCAATAGATGTTACCAATTTAATGCAATTATCAAAAATTATTGAACATCAGAGATTTTATTATAACCCTAGAACAATTTTACTTAACGTTAGTCAGACAATTCTGCCTTTGCTATGTATTTCTAAGGGGTATGCATCCATTTCAGGTGATACATAAATCTGTATCCTAGATGGTAAAAGTATTTGAAGATTTGCATTAGCTATGGAAGTCATCTTGTGTTATCCCCAGTAAGGAGAATTTGGTACGCACTTTGAGCAGAGACAACACAGCATTGTGGGAAAGAACACGTGCTAGGGAGAGAGACGATCTGGCCCCGCCCCTTACTAGCTATGTGGCACTGGGAAAGTAAGGCAACACTGTTGCACCTTAACTTCCTGTTCTGTGAGAAAGCGTATGACACAGTGCCTAACACACAGAGACTACATTCAGTTAATGTCCCTTACCCTTCCTTGTTCCTTTTTTCTCACCCTCCCTTTTCCTTCCTTCCTTGTCTCTCCCCTCCTTCCTCTCTTCTCCCCTGCTTTTTTCCCCTCGTCTCTTCCATATGTTTCCCCTCCCTCTTTTTCTCCCTTCTTGGGTACATAAGCCAATCCTAGGTACGCAAGTTAAGACAAGGTCTTGGGAAATATTGAGACTTTTTATGAAAGATCCCATCCACTCCCCCTGCTGGCTTGAGAAATACGGCATCCCTGCCCTGCCTAAATCTCTGACCCTGGGGCGGGTGCAACTATGCAAAGGAAGTATCTCCCTTTCTAGACGGCAATGCCAGGTCTCCAGAGAGCTCTGCTGCCTCCCAGCTTAGTTGGAGCTTGACTTTCTGTATTAGAAAACATCACCTTTTGTTCCTCAGTGAGACAAAGACGTGCAGTGCCAACTCCTTTGCTGATGGGGACATAATGGGTTAAATATTGCCGTTTTCAACAGAAAACAGGGATAGGGTGCCTGAGTGGGCAAGCAACTCTGCACCAGCAAGAGCCGAGGATGCCTGCCCTGCTCAGACATCCCCAGGGCGGCAGTTAGGGCGGCCCCACTGCCACAGCGTGTTTCGGAGGACCGCGGTGCTAAAGGCGGTTGAGAAGGCCAGTCTGCCGGTGTGTCTGCCATTTTTGCTTTCTGGAGAGGTTCAAGTGGTCGCAGTTCTCACACAGTTAAGTTGTAGAAACTTTCCACACTCTTAAGATTACTGAGAGCCCCCAAAAGCCTTTATTTATGTGTGAAGTATTTATCGTATTAGAAATTTCAAAGGAAAATATAAAATGTGTACGTATTAATTCATCTGAAATAATAATAAAAATCTATTAATGCTAAGGTTTTTATAGCAAATTATATATTCCAAAACAAACCCATTGTGTGAGGAATGACATTGTTTTACATTTTTGTAAGTTTCTTTTAAATCTGTGTTAATAGAAAACAGCTGGATTTTCATATTTGCCTCTGCTTTTAATATGTTGTGGTATGTTCCTTTGATTGAAGTCTATGAAGAAAAGCGAGCTATATATAGTTGGAAAGGGTATTTTAATAATTTAAATCTTTTAATAGCCTGTTTAGATCATTAGGGATATTCTTCCTGGAAACAACACTGAAAGTCACAAGTAGTAACTGCTTCAGAGTGAGTGGCACTGTGGAATCTGCAACTGTATCCACGGTGTTTTGGGAGCTGTTGCATCGAAGTCCGTCCCCCTGTACTCTGAGTGGGTCTCTCATGGGCACGTAATTCCGAAACATCACGACCTGGCCCTTTCTAAAGTCCTGGCTCGCTTGACTATCCAGGGCTTCCAAAGGGCGACGCCCTTGACCGCGCGCTCTCCAACCACCACGTTAGTGGATACCATTAAGTCTTCACGTATTGGCGAACTGCCAGGCTCACAGCAGAATGTTTTCTCAATTTCTAGTTTTTCCGGAAAAACTCAGTTTTTATCATTGGCAGCGAGTGCTATCCGCTGTTTTCCTCGGCACGACCGGCTCACTTTGCTTGTTTTCCAGGTAAGTTCTGTCACATATCAAGTTGGAATAGCCAAAATGTGTTGTTTTTTTCTTTTTAGTAAAACTGATATTCCCGGAAAAAATAAAAAGCAGCTAGTTTAGCTTGTCTGCCAGACAATCACTCGTGCGTGTCTTCTCACAACCATTATACTTGTTTTTTTTCTTTTTCTTTTTAAAAATTTTTGCGTTTTACAGTTGTTCCACTTATATCCCCCTCTACGCCCCCCCCACCAGCCCACTCCCACCTCCACAGTCAATCCCAGCCCGTGGTCCATGTCCATGGGTCTCTGGTATATGTTCCCTGACTAATCCCTTCACATACACCATTATATTTAACTTATACTTAAGTATAATAGTTGTATACTTAACAAGTATAGTGGTTGTGTAGTTAAGTATACTTAGCTATACTTATACTTAATGGTTGTGTACTTAACAACCATTAATTTGTGCATGAGGCAAATGTTTAGGTAAACTTCCCCTTTTATCTCACAGTGTAAAGCATTTGTAGTCAATGTTTATGATTTCACGTAATTAACCAGTTTCACTGCTTCCTTAAGGATGTCCTTAGGTGAAACTGTTCTGCTCGTTCCTTGGGCACGCGTGTCTGTTGCTGCAGTGTGGGTGTGGGCCCTGTCTTGATCTATGGTGAGGTGTCAGCCACTCTGGCCTTCATCAGCACAGATGTCGACACAGTGGAAATAGTTTTGACCTTATAGCCCCAGCTCTGAAAGGGCCTTGGGTATGCCCCGTGGTCCATGGACCATATCTTGAGAATCACTATGTTCAAGTCAATGGGCCAATTCAGTTTTAATTTGGCCTGCATATTTTCCGCTAGGCTCAGGGAGAACACTCAATTGTCTGAAACCTAGTCTTTGGGAGCGAAAATCTGGTGGAGAAGACAGATATATACGTACAATTAGGTAAAAACCACACTAAACACTGGGTACTCTGGATGCTAAGGAGGGAATAATTTTTTTGACTTGGGGAGATCAGGGAAGACTTGTCAAAAAGACCACTTTCCAAGGCATTGGCCCCTGTACACGTATAAAGCTCTGAACCCTCAGAGAATGGCGAGGAGCCGGTGTTGGCCGGGAGACGGGGAGCCTCAGAAGAGGTGGTTCCATGACATGGGAAGGGGGTGAGGGTTGATTGAAGGGTTGCTGAAGGCTCGGGGCGTACAGAGCCTTTTTAGGCCGTGTTGAGCAAACACACATTAATTTAGCTTAGAGCGGTGGCTGTCAAAGTGGGGCGCCTGAGCCAGCAACAGCAGCATCACCTTGGAACCTGTCAGGAAGGCGAGTTCTCAGGCCCCAGCAAGATCTACTGGATCAGAAACTCTCAGGGTGGGTGAGGCTCAGCGATCCGCGTCTCAGTTAGGTTCTCCTCACTAGGGTTCTAGTGCCTGCTCAAGTCCAAGAGCAGCGGGCTCAGAGCCTGGAGTACGTTTCTTTCAGGAGCAGTCCCACCTGTGGCAGAGCCACCTTGGGGCGGGGATGCTGCACTTGTGTGTTCTGGGCTGTCCCTCAGAGCCACAGAATTAGAAGCTCTGACATGGAGCCCACGAGCCTGGATGCTTGCCAGCCAGCCAGGCGATTGTGGTTGTGGTTCCTGGCAGAGATGAGGCTAAAGGAGAACTTCCTGATTCCTAAAGAAGTTTTGGATGAAAAAATATATACATAGTTACATTTTATCTAATTTCCATTGAAAGCCATGATCTATTTATTTGCATTTCTCAGGGTCATGAATGTACCATGAGATTCACCATGTAGGTTGGCCACTCTTGTCTCAAGCCTTTTTTGTGTACTGAGGATGTTTGCAAGTTGTGTGCGGAGCTGGGAGGAGGGAGCAAAGCAGGTGACTATCTATACACATGAGTAATGGCAAAGCACAGTAAGGGTTTTCTGCCAGAACGGAGGCGTACATTGTAATTATCTAAGGGAGGGTTATCTCCTGGTAGTTACTAAGAGCATGTAGAGAACTGGTTTTATTTTCCTCCGAGGTAAGCATTTGTTAAGAGACACCCACGACTTAATTCCTTTAAGGAGTTAGTTACTCTAACAGATGTGTTATTTTCTCCCTCTCTACAATAAACTTCAATTAAATATAATGTAGTGGTTGTTAAGTGGACAGTAATTTGCCAAGCATTTCAAAATTATAGAGTATCCCACACAGGTCTGTGGGAGGTAAGGGAAAATGCATTGAGGAGGCTTGGTTTGCCTGCATAAGCCTAGGAAGCGAATGTTCACCCTACCAGGGGCGTCTCACCATTTGGCGCCTCTGCGGCACACTGGAAGAAGAGGTCTCTTGGGCCACATGTATTGCAACATGTAATCACAAAAAAATGTCATACTGTTTTCAGTAAATTTACGACTTCGTGTTGGGACGCATTCATAGCCATCCCAGGCTGCAGGTGGCCCTCAGGCCGCGGGGTGGACACTCCCACCTAGGGTATTTGATCAGCTACGGGAGATACCCTGTGTGGCACATGCCAGTGGGAGGGGGTGGGGGGTGGAGAGGCCCAGGAGAAGGGCGGATTTAAGGAAGAAGGGATATTTAAACTTTACAAGCTTTTTGTAATGTGCCTTCTTCCAAAAGGAAAATGAAAGCCTTTATAAATTCTTTTATATATAAACCTTATACACAAAATAGGAATAGAAAAGATTAGTTATTCTATAGTACTTGCCTAGTGTCTTCAGTTGGAAAGAGGCTGGACTTTTCTTCTCTGTGCCTGATAAAGTGCCAGAGACCATCTAAATAAGGAGGTTTTCAGGGTTAGGTGAACGTAAAAAAGGCGTTTACTACTTATGTGGAGGAGAGTGGCATACTTTTATCACAGTCCAACTGAAGGAGGAGGAGGCACATTATTTCTGAATGTAAATACCTGCTTTTCTATCATGGAACAAAGCATGTGAAGGAAATTAATTTATTATACATCAGTGGAGAAATACTAGCAATAACAGAGCTAGAGAAATATCACTGAAAACCTTGAACAAATGTTATCACACAGTTGTATGATAATTTAGAAATACTGATTCCCAAATCCAGACCTGAACACTCTCTGTCGATGCAGCCAGAACAGTCTTCTAGAAGTTCCAGCAAACTGAATTGAATCGAGGCTTTTAATGCAGGTCTCCCCCAATGAAGAGAAAAGGTGGGGTTGAAGGCAGAGGACAGGAGTTCTCAGAGCCCATCTTTAGGTATCTCAGCCAGAGCCTGTGCTTCTTACAGATACTCTCTGATCCCATTTTCGTTGGGACATTGGTTTCAGAGGTGCTTGACAGAAAATGAAACCGCCCCACCCGATGCTTTAACTGATTCACAGGTGTCGCAGGCCCCTGCTGAAGGCCCCAGGTGGGCCCCAGATGCTACCTGAACACACTAAAACCCGTCAAAAGGCAGAGCTGAGTCGGAAGGCATAGTTCTGAGTGAGCCTTTCATGCACAAGAGAAGTCTGCCCACGACGATTTAGAGTCCCTCTCTCTTCCAAGGAATCATTTGGGAAGATCTTGCCTGTGCATTAATCAAGGAGAGCAAGTGGCAGCCCATGGGACTCTAGGTCTTCCCTGCTTTAGAACTGTCCGTGTTGGTAAGATTGGCCATGTTTCCCAAGTGGCAAGAACTGCCATTTCTGCTGACAAGCAATAGCAGCCTCCCCAGTATCCACCGTCTGTCTGGAGGGAGCGGTTTCAGTAAGCGTGTGCTTTTCCGGCTCAAACCTGCCGCGCTCCAATGAGCACCCCCTTAAGATTATAAATCATAATGAAGGCCCCCTTTCCAATTAAGCTAAAATTTATTGTGACTCTTCCATATGCAAAGCACTGGGTGTGTTGAACCCAGTGAAAGTCTCCAAGAGAAATAAGCTCTGGCCCCCCGCCTCCCAGGAATCTCCAATTTCACAAAGGACAATCAGTTATGTAGATGATTTTAATACAAAGGAGTTCCTGGTAGGTGTTACAGCGGAGGTGGAGAAACGATACCCCACAAAAGGCAGGAACACACGCATGAAGTACAGGTCCATACTCACACGCGCGTCCACTGACTGGATTCTACATTTCTAAATAAGCTTAGGTAACTCACATTATATATCTCCAGTACTTTTGCCACCGTTTAACCGAAGGAGGAGGATGCACGTTTTCCTGAATGTGAATACCTGGGGTATTTTTTTTTTAGCAAAGATTAAAACATATTCAGGGGATTAATTTATTATTCATCAGTAGAGAAACACTAGCAATACAAACTAGAGAAACACCATTTAAAACCTAGTACGAATTTTATCACACAACCCTGTGATAATTTAGAAATACTGTTCTGCACATCCAGACATGAACGCTTTCTGTCAATGCGAGGAGATAAATGCATAATAGAAATGGGATTAACACACACGAAAGTTCAGTGACACATGAAGTATCAGTGGAATCTGATGAGCTCGGCCTGAACGTGGGAGCAAGGTGAACATGGGAGAGGTGTGGGGCAGATTTTTAGATCTTATGAAGTGTGCCAGAAGAGATCCTGGAAGACGCGGACATTCTCAAACAGCAACAGAGTCGCCAAACACTCACAGAAGAACCTCCCCACCCCGCCACTCTAGTGTATTCTGTCGGGAGCACAAAGGCAACAAACACGCAGGAGCCCGCCCTCTGGGACCTCCCAATACACTGGGAAAACAAACAGCTCAAAATGTGCCGAAGGACAGATGAAGGATTTATTTTTTTTTAAATTTTTTATTTATTTATTTTTAGAGAGAGGAGAAGGGAGGGAGAAAGAGCAATGTGTGGTTGCCTCTCACATGGCCCTCACTGGGGACCTGGCCAGCAATCCAGGCATGTGTCCCGACTGGGAATCAAACCGGGACATTTCGGTTCCCAGCCCGCGCTCAATCCACGGAGCTACACCAGCCAGGCCCAGATGAAGGATTTAGATGAGAAAATCTGAAGGAGTCTAGGAGAGATTCCCAAGTTCAGGGAGGGCGGGAGAGTGCAGGGCTGGAAGGAGGCAGGGCTCTAGGAGGGGATGGGATGTGAGCTGGGCCTTCAGGGCCAGGTAGGATGAGACAGGCAGAGGGAAGGCCCACACTCCTGGCAGAGACATATTCTCCGTGCGCCCACACCCCCACCACAGTTTGCACCCAACTTCAGGGCAGGTTACCAACCCCCTGCAGTCCCCCGGGCCTCCTGGGAGCCAGCGGACCTGAGGCTAAGAAGCCCTGTGCTTGGACGTTGGCACGTGTGCCGCTCGAGCAAGCTTGGGTTCCATTTTTTTTTTTTTTTTTTTACTAGTAGGGTAGGAAGCCGCACACAATACTTGATAGTCAGAAGGAAAACCCTTCTGCCACCCACATTACTTAATTATACAAACAGCCCTTGTATGGACCCCAATTCCTTTCCCCACCCTTTGTTGTTAACTGTTTAATTTGGTGTCTTTATAAGCAATGATTTCGGTTCCACCTTCAAACAAAGACGGGTGCTTGCTGTTACTTCTTGCTGACAGATGGGTCCATTCGATTTCCTTCCCACTCCTCCACAAACGACACTGCGGGCACTGATAATGAAATCGCAGTATTCCAGAAATAAAATATGGTTACAGGTACTTTCTATTTTACAAAGTTACCGTGTTTCAAACACATCCATCCAATGCTCAGTGACTATTAATAAAGGAATGAAGTAGGTGGTTGCTGGCATTAAAAGATTTATGTCAGTGTAAAATTATGATTCTTTTTTTTTAAAGATTTTATTTATTTATTTTTAGAGAGAGAGGAGGGGAAGGAGACAGAGAGGGAGAGAAACAGCAATGTGTGGTTGCCTCTCACATGGCCCTCACTGGGGACCTGGCCTGCAACCCAGGCATGTGCCCTGACTGGGAATCGAACCGGGACCCTTTGGTTCCCAGCCCACACTCAGTCCACTGAGCTACACCAGCCAGGGCAAAAACTATGATTCTTATTGGTTAATGCTGGAGTCTGGTTTTTAGACTTGGCATCTCTAGTCTAAGTCTCACATCCTTTGCCTCCTAATAAAATAACTATCGCTATTTTGTGTAATAGTTTTTTTCTTGTTCAATGATATTAGTTCTGAAAAAATATGTGTAGCTTAGCTATCCTAAATTATAACTCCCTGAGGAGGAGAACGTGTCATATCTTCACTGCTCGTCCAAGGTCATGTCAGTGTCGGACCGATTGCCTTCACGGTGACTTACGACCTGGAAATGGCAACTGATGGGAACACACAAGGGCCAGTGACAATGATGCAATACAGCGAGAACAAACCCGTTCCCCCCAACCCCAACTCTTAGAATTGTAGGAGGAAAAGATAATCGCATGTTCATGAAATAATTATTTTGGAACTATCAGGGAAAGGATGGAGTGTATACAAGACTAGCTACTTCCTTTACCAGACCAGCAAAAAATGAAAACACAGGACCTCTTATTAAACAATTAATAGGGAACTGGAGTCTATTATGCTAAGCACAATAAGCCAGTCAATGAAATGACAAATGAAAGACAAATGCCATATGATCTCACTTATAAGTGGAATCTAATGAACAAAAAAAGCTAACGACGAAAACAGAGTCAGAGGCACAGAGAGAGGGACTGGGCTGACAGCTACGAGAGGGCAGGAGGCAGGTGCGGACTGGCCGGAAGAAGGAGAAGGGACTGGTCAAAGAGCACGTGTGCACGGCCCACGGACATGACGACGGCGAGAGGGCTGACTGTGGGAATGGGGGTGGGGGGGTGGAAGGGGCAAAGAGGCAAAACTGGGACAACTACAATAACATAAACAATAAAATATTTAAAAGGAGAAGAAAAAGAAATTTCAAGGAGGCAACAGCAGAGCATTAGACCAGGAAGCACGCGACGCTTCTAGATGCAGGTCCTGCAGGACTGCTTGGCTTTATCCTAAGGTGGGGTGAGGGAACCCATCTTTGAGCGATCTTCTAAATTCAACTCTTGAGCATTCTCGTTATAGCGTCTTATACTGTCTTGTTCTCTACAACTAAAAGTTAAGAGATAATTTCCCCCACATCCATTTTTCCCACTGGCTCCCTGCTAATATTTCTTTTACGGGTTCCCCTACTTTCTCAGAGCCAAAGTGGTTTATTTCTTTTCCTTGACTCCTTTGTTCAATAAGGCACTAAATCTTATCCCTTATAATGTTTTATGTTTATTATTTTTTTCTTACCATTCTCATGCTGAGACCATATGGCAAATTCTACGTGGTTAAAACATCCTTTTTTTAAAAGCTTACCTTACCATCTGCATTAGTTACATAATGCTGTGTAACAGACCTTTCCAAGATTTGTTATCTTCACAGTTTTCGTGTCTCAGAAATTCAGGGAGAGGTGAACCGGGGGGTTCTGGCTCAGGATCTCCGGTAAAGCTGCAGTCAGGACACCCCCAGGGTTGCAGCCACCTGAATTCAGGCTTGATGGGCTGGGGGAGGCACTTCCACAGGGTTGTCAAGGTGACACTGGTTCCTGGGGAGAGGTCTCATTTTCCTCCCCTCGTGGGCCTCTCTGTGGGGCAGCTTGAGTGTCCACATGATGTAGGGACTGACTTCCCCAGAGAGAGGGATCCAGGAAAGACTGTCAACCTCACCTCAGAAGTCATATGTTTTTCTTTCGCCCACCTTTTATTTGCTAGAAGTGAGTTACTTAATTCAGCCCACATTCAGAGGGAGGGGAATTAGGCTCCGCTTTGTGAAGAAAGGAGGATCAATAACTTAGACATATTTTCAAACCACTACCTCATCCTTATCCCCACGTACCAGAAGCCACCTTGTATGTTCCTTCCAAATTCAGGGTCCTACATGAAGGGTTTTGTTGATTCAGTTCCCCGGTCGGAACAGCTAAGTGACTTTAATGTATAAAAGAACAAGTAAGAACACCCCTATGATTCTGTTCAGCACATCTGAAAAGCTTAGGAACTGCGCATGAGTCTGACTCTGGGAAAACCTTTGGGCACATGGGTCTGGACCACTTCTCTCAACAGAGAAAATTAGGTGCTAACTAAATACTGCCTGGTGCACACAGATCTTATGAAGTACGAGGGACTTTTCGTTGAGCTGGCTTGATTTTTGTCTTTTAAAAATCCATACCTCAGGGGAGCATCAGCAAATGGGGGAAGTTGACATTATTTGACCCAAGGGAAAGCGTGAAGCTAGAATCAGGCTGGCTCCTCCAGGCCGCTGCAGAAGGAATCTCGCCTAACAAACGAGATTAGCTGGCTCAGCGACCTGGATTTCCCTGTTGCTAAAGGAGAGAAAGTTAGAGATCAGAACCATGGACACTTCTGAAACTAAGACTTCTCCGCCACAGCCAGATAAGGCAACCGTTCTTCCGATGCCCTCGCACTGGCGTGTCGGCTGGCCATTTTGCTCAGACCAAAATTCATCTTGTTAAAGAATGAACCACCCGTGTAAGAAATGACTTGATATTATCTTATGTTTTGTCTCCACAAAGCGGTGTGGGGGTTGAGTTTTGTTTTCAAATGCATTCTTTCAAGCTAAAGCTGCCTTCGTGTTGGGTATGAAGTAAATTTCATTCAATGTGCATGAACTAAATGTTTAAAAAAATGGACAGTTGGGCCTAGTGACTTTCAGAAGGTGACTTGATGAAGACCACATGAAAAGTGACTGCCTTGCTGCATTTGTAAGAATGTGTCATAATTCTTGAGGATTTTCTTTTTTCCAAAAACAGATTGCCACCTTCCAGTTGTGTTCTGGGTTGTCTAAATGTCCTTATGACCAGCTAACAAAGCTGAGGCAGTGCTACAGTAATATGACAAGCACACCTGCAGGTGTTATACAGGCAACCTTGAAACACTGGGTGTCAGGACGTCCTGGGCTGCTCCGCTGTTTATGGCTGGAGAGGCAGAAAGGTGCTCGGCCACCTGGAAGGGGCACTGCCCAGAGCACCTCTGCAGGCGTAGGAAACTCTGAGCTATGATCTTGGGCTTCAGCCATGGTTTGCTTCTCCCCACACAGTGATTTGGCCGGAGAGGCAATATTCCATAGGGATATAAGACAGAGGCTCTCGGAACTTTTTCAGATCCAGATAATGAATGAGGCAAAAGTCACCTGCTGGACAATCTCCCATTAAGACTCAGGGTAATTTTTTTATTTTTTATTGGCAGAAGCATAGATAAGAGTTTATGGGAAATTTCAGGTGCAGGGTATTACTTAATTCCTTTCCCTCCCACTGATATGGCTTGTAATAATTTTTGAGAGTCCTTATGAAGCAATACATCAGTATTTATGACAGTATTTATGTCATTGCATGTATCCCAGAGACATGGGGCGATGCACTGAACTGGGGTTCTGTGCCTCCATTGCTGTGATATCATTCCATACCTGTTAACTTTAATCGTCTTGAAGAGAATAGTAAAAGATTATCGCATAACAAGCCCAGTGAGTCCTGCACCTGTAGGGGATCGGCCCATTGACTCCCACTTCTCTCACTGGCTAACTGTGTGACATTGAGCCTGACGTAATCTGTGCCTCATTTTCCTGCCTCGTAAAACTAGAGAACTAGATGACCTCAAAATCCCTTCTCTATAATCCTGTGGTTTTATAAATTATAAAAAGATTTTTTAACTTATATAGCCTTTGTTTTTCCACAATTATTGAAAACATTTTTCTCAATGAAGGAACTTCCTAATACTAAATTTTAATTTACTTAATTTTGCCATAAAACCTTCTGACCATCAGTTTTCAGAAAGGCTATAATGAAAATCAAATGCATGCTAGGAGACCTTTGCCCTGTGGAATATGCAAGGGTTAAATAAGGGCATACATAAAAACCGCCTGGCACAGTGTCAGGTACTTAGCAAGTTCTCCATTAGTGGACGCAAGTCCACAAATATGGAAAATAAAGGCAATAGCAATACTTTTTATGAAACAATAATGTTGGTATATTTGTTCCTCAGTAGAAGATAGAATTGTTTAGAATATTCATTAGCTGTAAAGTAGCTATGGCTAATAGTACGGGATGTGCCACAAACTAAGTGAACAAAGGACATGAGTGAAAATAAGAAAGCAATAAAAGTCATTGTAAATTTTAACAAATCTTTTTGAAATGAGACAAGTATTCAAATAGATTTTCATTGTGGTAACAAATAGGGGTTTGATGATGGGAGGAAAACACTGGTTTGCCTATAATTGAGCCAAATAAACATCCCTGTTTTATAAAACAATTATACATTGTTAACGATTGAAATGGTTAATCCTTCTGTAGAGGTCTTAGATATAAAGAAAGCCAAGAGACACACTCAGAAAATCCTTGTGGGAAGAGCTTCGTGAACCTCTCTCCCAAGCTGCCCATCACACTCTGCCTTTAATGCTGCAGTCAATTCCCCTGGATCCTACCTACTCAATACTAGAAACAAATCTAATTCTAACACTGTGTCTTGAGATGGAAAAACAGCCAATTTAAAGAGATCATTGCTTCCCGGGACAAATGTTGTCTTGTTTCAGAGCACCTGGAGACAGACAGCAATAGCCCCACAGGCCCGGGCTTGCCCGGCAGCCAGTGCAGTGGCCTCTGTAAATCTCTTTCTATCCAACCAGGAAGCGGATTCAGCAGGCCTTACGCTCTTGGCCTCTCTCTGTCTTGACAATGGACTCATTGGCACCAGCAATGGGAAAAGCTAATTAAGTCTTTATCCAATTCTCAGGCCAGAATGGAATTACTCTTTTTGATTGTAAAATTAAGTGACTTATTACTTCTTTGCACTGGAGAAATTATATTTCAGCTGCTAATGCTGACTGAAATCCATAACTTAGGATTTCTGTCTTTCTCGAGAGCAGGAGGCATGCATTCAGCGGCGTGCCTGTGAGTCCTGTGGCTTCCGGGGTCTGCTCTCCCTGCACTGGTCTCAATGAGGCAGAAGTGGTGCAGGTGACCGCAGGACGCAGGAATAACCTGGACTGGAGAAAAGACAATGATGAAATTGATGTCTGGCTTCCTAAAATGGCACTTTGACTTGGAAAAATAAATGTAACAATATTCCATCGGGCTTATATCTTCTAAGTTTAACGTGGTCAGAACATGAAGCACACAGAAGACAATATTCCTACCAGGGGCCAAGGATATTTTTTGCCATTAAAACATGTCTGGTTTATATTTGAAAGAATCTTAATTGACTCTGAAAGGTACATTGGTATTGTCATTGATATAAATTTAAAATAGGAAATGAGAAAGATGATACTTTTGCCAAAATCTAAATTTAAAAAAATTTAAGCTTAACATGGATCCCCGTGCTCTTCTTGTGATAATTTTTTTTCTGGTAAGGTGATGGTTCAAAGAGCATTCCAGAGAACTCTCTAGGGAGCTGACCACTTTAGTAGTGAGGTAGTTACTCTGATATATCTCATGTATAGCAGATACTATTAATGAAATCCAGATTGAAAAAAACGGAACACTATATACCTTATAAAAGACTCCACTATATTATCCTATTAAACATCAGTTTCCTCTTGTGTTAAAAATATTGTTCAGACGTTCAGATTAGATCTATATTTTAAAAGTTGATTCACCAAAAACCAACTAATTAGGACTTTAAACTGATTATTTTTCCTGTATATGTTACAAACTCAAGGGGTGTTCTATTCAAGAACGAGACATGGCTGTCACAAGGTGGCTTTATTACTTGCAGCAAGTAAATGAGACAGGGAAACTCATGGCCAAAGCTCTGCCATTGCTTATATACACTGTTTGGTCAATTACGTGTCGATTTCTTCTTTGCGGTTGGCTACAACTACCCAATGAGTTTCTGTCAAACTTACCTTGTTTACAATTGATCTGAAAAATGCTATGCTACATTTTAACAATTAGGAAGCATACCATTTAGTAAGAATGGCCCAGACCCTGAGGTGTTCGTCTCACCTAACATATAGACTACTGTTATAACTGAGGCAAATCACGAGAACAAAACGCTGATTCCTGGGGTTTATTTACTTACATGTTTATTCAAATTACATATGTACTTATTTGCATATTTACAAAGTAGATCAGTTTATGCTGAATCTTTTCCTTCCCCTAGTTTCCTTTTTCCTCTCTTCTTCTGATCTCATAAATATTTACTGAACATCAGCTGTGTCTCCACCCCATGCCACGTGCCAGCCATACAATAGTGAACAAGGCAGGCCAAGTTCCAGCCTGATGGAGGTTGCAGTCTGCCAGGTTATAAACAAACGAGCAAGTACAGTCTGGGGACAACCAAGGAAAGAAATCTTACTCCTATGCAGAGGTTAGGGCCGTGACGAACCAGCAGCAGTTTCCAGCCAGGGAGGGCCCAAGAGTCTTCCACCTGCAGGACACAGTGTATGAATACAATCTTTGGAAAAAATACAATCTTTGAGCAATTGTAAGAACTTAGATACACGGTCTGGAAAGGTATCAGGGGAAGGGCAAGAATGGAGACAAGAAGGGTAACTGATTAGAAGGCTGTTATTAACAGTTTCCCAAACTAGAGGTGCTATGACCTTGAACTGCAGTGGTGACAATGGGGACGAAGCACAGCAGTTGGTTTCCAGAGATATTTGAAAGGTAGGATCAACAGGCAGCTTTGATGATTGAGTGTATGAGTGTGTGTGTACGTGTGAGTGTGTGTGTGTGGTGGGGTTGTGGAGAAAGAGGGAGAAGGAGTGAAGCACGGTGATAGAGTTTCTGGTTTTGACAACTATGACAATACAGAATACAGGAGAAGCAGGTGTAGAATGAGATTATGAATTCGATTCAGTGAGAAATGAGAGTAAAAAATGACTCATAGACAGTGGGCTATATGACTCTGAAAGTGAGAAGAGGGATCTTGGTGGAGATGAACAACTGCAAGTCATCAGCATAAAAATGATTATTCAAATAGCTACAAGAGTGAGTGAGGCCACTCAAGAAACACGGAAGGGCAAGATGAGAATTTGCCTGGTGACCCGTGCATTAGCGGATCAGTGTATCAATAATCACCTGTACTATGAGTTGTCAGCATCCGCCTCTTGGGGCCTCTCCTCATCTGTGGAGATTTCCGATTCTGATTTTCCGTAGGACCACTATACTCTATTGTAGGGGAGCTGCTTTGGAGAACCATCCAGAAGCATAGTGCTTATAGAGTCCCCGCTCCATTAGTCCTGGCTCCATTGACTCGAGCCACCCAAAAAGTGGTTTGACACATTTCTTCCCTGAGTTTGCTCCTGGGCTCCACAGAGGTGTAGACAGTTGTGGAAAGAGTTAAACCATCTGGATACAGGTTTATTTAAAAGCTGCCACTTTCTCTGTATACAGTCAAGTCAGTTACTGTCAGGTTTCAGGTTTCACATTTCAAATGGGGAAGAGAGTCTAAGATAATGGCTGCCTCCAATCCAAGTGCAACTGTAGATCACTTTTCCATAGAATTCCTCTCCATGGACTGCTGACTTTTAGTAATGAGTGCCAGGCTTTTCATTTTAAGCTAGATATCAATTTGCTCTAGAAAAAGCTAATGACAGATCTGCATGTGTACGATGGTGCATGTCTGTGTTTAAGAAGATACAGAAAGGGAACAGCTCTTGCTGACCGTAAAACCAAGCAAGTGTATACAGAATGGCAAATAAAATTACTCACCTTTATTTCTCGGCAAACCTATGTGCTTTTTTGAGAACACCCAAAGTCTATTAAAAGGAAGAAAGGGGCCTTCGAAGCACACCTGCTATCCACCAGAACGAAGGACAGCCATCTGCATTCCATGGTGTTTCCAGACAAATTCCAGGTGAAGGTAAATTCCAGGTGGTGTCTACAACCATTCCCTTGGAATCCCTTGTCCAAACCAGAGTTTGGAAATTCATTTTGAGGAACATGGCTTTAAGATAATGTGAGCACGAGGACAGAGCTATATAATTTGGGTTGGTAAAGTAAGTATTCAGAAAGAGACACAGTTAAAGAAATCGAAAGTAAAAGCATGTAATAATGCTTTGGGCATAACTAGAAACAAAGAGGAAACAAAACGAAACAATTGGTTACACTGGAAAATGGTCCGAAAACTAGGGTTTGGACTACACGATGGGGAACACAAACTGCGTTGCCTGTTGAATTTCTGCCTGGGGAATAAAGTGTGCACATACAGTGCAATGCGGTGGGGGTGCATGAGTGTGTGTAAAAGCTTGCAGAGAGCCCAGATGAAAGACACTCTACGCAAACAAAGCATTTGTATTGTTTCCTCTTCTGATGGTTAAAAACCACAAAAAGGCATCTTTCCATGTGAACAAACTTGCACATCAAAGAAAGGAAGACAAATGCTTAGCATAACAGAAACACCTTACATTTTCTTCTTTCAGATGTTCTTGGTGGTTATGACTCTTGTCTTTTTCAAGTCCCTAAATTCAGAACAATTAAAGAATGTTCTCTCCTTATGAAACTGGTTTGTTCTGAGATCACAGGACAGAATTCAACTTTCTCCTTCGCTCCTGTGCAGTGCAGCAGCACACTCCTTTGGAGGCAGGGAGGGAATGCACCGCGTTGCCCAGACCCTTCCCGGGCACAGCCGAGGCACTCAGATGTCTACGCAGGGATAGTTAATAGTGGAACACGAAACAGAAGGCTTCGAGGTGTCTTCCTGCCGACCTTCAGTGTCATTGTTGTGATCGCCAACATTTCCAGGCTTTTGATTTGCAATCTGGCCAGCTGTAGGGATCTAATGTGAAGTCAAGGATGGCACTGCTGCCCCCCTGCCACCTGGGCACAAAGCAATTTATCAGGAATAACCTTGACCCCTGCTGGGGCGTATCAATAATGTTTTCCCAGGGCAGGTGTATATGCTGGCTGATGTTCCCGGTTTAAGTTCCAAACAGGAAATGGCTTCTTTTAAGAGGAGTTTACACAGATGGGCAGAATAACTAAAGAAAACATGCCACCAAAGAAGGCCTAGGCAGAACATATTTAGGGTAGAGAGAGGCAGAGAGCTGCAGTATCACAAGAACGTATCCGTTAAATGGACAACAGCCAACCTGTCCCAGAAGGAATTGGAGGAAAACATCACCTTCTGCAGACATTATTGGTGAACTCTCTTCAACAAAGTTCAAGTACCACGGGCGATTTGAAGGTGAAGCAAGAAGCAGATGTCCCCACAAGATGGCATGGGAGGCCTAGGACACAGTTCAGAATGGCCAGATGACAGATTCTCTTCAGCACAGAGCAAAAGGGGTATCACTAGATTCTTAGCAGAAAGTAGAGTAAGTAGATATAAAAGTTCCCCAAATCTTTATAAATTGTCATTTATAACTGTAGATTTCTGTAGAGAGTACAGTTTATGGCATGTTCACAAATCTGTTACAACCTTGTTTACATGCCAGGGCACACAAACTGGCCGGTGCGTCCCCAATTATTCTAAGGAGGGAGATTATGGTGGCCAATGGGGACAAAACTCACTTAACAAATTCCGTGCCGATGAGGTATGTTGTGACCTAAAGAGCCACGTGGCTTCAGAAAGGTTCCGCTTCTCTTTTCTCATCTGTAAAGCAAATATGGACAATGGTGCTCGCTTCATGTGAGTTTGTGAAGACAAGGGAGAAAACGCACATAAAACCTCGCAAACAGTGAGTGCTCAATAATTGTTTGTTGTGGTTACAGACCGTCACTGCTCACACACATGTGCATCTATGTGTGCTCCTGTGCACAGGCACACAGACCCCTACCCAGTTGTTTGAAAACAAGAGTCCTGGAGAAGAAAACAGGGGTCAGAGTGAGAGCAGTGTGTTTGAAAAGAAGTGGTCATTTTTCTTCTCCCAACATACACGATGTTGTATGACCTTATTTCAACAATCCATGGATGGATATAAACATAAAGATCAACTGGCTATGTATTTTCTCCATTTTGAAGAAAATGTTTCTGCCTAGAATGGCCTCTGATTAATTTGTAAGAAAGCTTTTTTATTCCCTTAATATGTATTTTTATTTACAGTGATTCCATCTCATGCCAGACTAAAGACATGAAGAGTTAATACACACTCCTATGAGAGATTTCCACTCTGAGATGTACATCCTGTACGACTTGTGCTGAAGGCAGCAAAGGACATCTGAGTTTTTCCCAGCTGGGAAAGGAAACCGACCGGCTTATTTAATTTAAAGTGCAGCAGTGGCAAAAAGTTTTTGGAACCCCACAACAGCAGGATCATCAAGAGTGGTGATTTACTCAGCCTACAATTGACCTGTTTGTTGTTTCTCACTGTGAGGTTCAAATAGTTTTCTGCATTTTTTCCAAGACTTCTACAGATTTTACAGTGCTTAATTAAAAGAGCATTACATTCCTATGGTGTACGTATTCAGAAAGAGGTTTGAATCATTCTAGGGGAACAAACATTATTCCATTCTTGGGCTCAGAAGCAAAAGTAAATAGAGGTGAACACAATAATGGGCCGTTTTTGACTTTCTAGGAAAGACCATTCTAAACATCGATTGTTGAAGGTATTCTAGGGAAATATCATAATAAAATAATAATGAAAATGGACATGGGTTGGTTTCTCGCTGAGATTCAGAATAAATGCTAAACACCTCAATGCACCGCCTCATTTAAACCTTACAATGGCTCCATATGAGGGTACTTTGATTATCCTCATTTCATATATGGGGAAACAGGCTGGCAAGATAAGCAGAAGGAAGGTAAAGTTTGCTTAACATTAGAGCCTATCCTGACCTACTAGTTACACGGCCTGTGCACCCAGAGGAAGCTGGGAAGGACTGCGGGTAGCCACTCCAGTACCCTGGGTTGAGTCCTGCCAAAAAAACCATGGTAATTGTTAGCAATAATTTAATACCAACATTTTCTTTTTTTATTGTTATTCAGTTACAGTTGTCCCGTCTTTTCCCCATTGCTCATCCTTATGCCGTCCTCCCCACTCCCTCAGTCAGTCCTTCTCATTGTCCACGTCCATGAGTCCTCTATTCGTGTTCCTTTGCTTGCCCCTTTCCCCTTGTTTCCCCCATTTCCCCTCACTCCTTCCCTCTGGTCACTGTCAGTGTGTTTTTTATTTCCAAGTCTCTGGTTCTATTTTGCTCTTTTGTTTGTTTTGTTGATTAGGTTCCACTTATAGGTGAGATCATATGGTATTTGTCCCTCACCACCTGGCTTATCTCACTTAGAATAATGCTCTCCAGCTCCATCCATGCTGTTGAGAAGGGTAGGAGCTCCTTCTTTCTTTCAGCTGCATAGCGTTCCAATAGTTTCTTAGTGTCCAACTGAATTATCATACCCTTGATGTTATGGTTAAGGGAACAATAATTTATTACCGCTCAGATTTATAAGTGATAGACAGGAACACACAGTTGTTTTATTAAAAAGGAAAAAGAATGAAGGAAAAAAAGTAATGGACTGAGAATTGTGACGCTTAGATTTTAGACTCAATTTTTCTACTAATTAACTGGGTAATTGGGCAAGTTACTTGGTTACTTTTTACCCCAGTTTCTGTTACATTTGTCTGCAGGACAGAGCATGACTCTCCATGGTTGTATTTTTCCTTTGCCACAGAAAGAACATGAACTTCAATGTCTTAAAAACGCTTTGTAGGGCCAGGCTGGTGTAGCTCAGTGGATTGAGCGTGGGCTGGGTACCAGAGGGTCCCGGTTCGATTCCCAGTCAGGGCACATGCCTGGGTTGCGGGCCTGGTCCCCAGTGATGGCCATGTGAGAGGCAACCATACATTGCTCTTTTTCCCTCCCTTCTCCTCTCTCTGAAAATAAATAAATAAAATCTTAAAAAAAACCAAAAACGCTTTGTAGGAATTTGGGGACATAGGCATTTATTCTATTTAACCTGTGGAGTTTGTTCAAATCTGGCCACACTAGACTTCACACTCTCCAGGGCAAGGTCTATGCCTATTAACTCTTTTTTAGAAACATATAAGAGGAGATCTTTTTAGCACATTATCAGGGACTGACAGAATGAAATTGGAGGGGTAGCAGGCAGTAGACTATACATGAAACAACGGTTTTAGACACCGGACAACAGGCAGAGCACAGGACAGCGATTCCTGAGAACAGGGAAACAAGCCAAGTGAACCCTATAGTCATCTCAGCTCACTCTCTAAAGAGAGAGTCCCCAGGCCCCAGTGATGGAGACACAGAAAGCTCAGTTATCTCCCTAAGTGGAAGTGAAAAAGTTGTGGAGTCAAGGAGGCCAAGATGGCTAAAATTTGTGGGCAAAGAACCAGAGAGCAGAGCTTCAAGGAGAGGGGATGGGGTGGAGAGGGCAGCGGGAAAGGGTGGTGAAAGGTGGGTGGGGGAGAGAGTGGGAGAGCGGGGCAGAGACTACTCTGGAGAGAAGCACGCGTTACTGAACAATGCATGCCTGTGAGAAAGCTACCAAGAAAGCAAAGAATCACAGGACAAGAGCAAGGGGAATAAGCTGAATAATTGCTATGGCTCACGCCGGGCTGAGCATAGTTTGTGTTTCCTGTAGCTATAGGGAAAACACCTCCTAATACTCCATATCTGAGTAGCATCCTCAAAAGGGTATTGCTCAGTTGTGGAATCGAATTGCCCTTGAATAAAAGTGTTTTGACCTATCTATCAAAGCTTAAAGGCAATCTTTAAAAGGAGAAAATTGTCCTCAACTAAATAAACTGAGCATAAGAGCAAAGTATTAAAGTATTTTAAATAAATACAACAAAATCCGGTACCAACAGCCTAAAATTTACAATGTCTAGTATCCAATATCCAATCAAAACCTACCCAGGAAACAATGAAACATGGGAATGTGACCCATAATCAGGAGATAAACATCAATATAACTAGACTCAGAAATGACACAGATGATAGAATTCTTAAGCAAGAATGTTGAAACAGTTATTATTACAAATATAATTCATATGTTCAAGAAGGTGAAAGAAGATATAAATATTATAAAGAAAAAAACAAATGATATAGAAAATACCTGAACTGAACATGTAAAGACAAAATATATAATATATAAGATAAAATTTACATTAGATAGGCTTAAGAGGGGACTAGACCCTGCACCCCCCCAAAAAAAAAAGCATAAGAAAACTTGAAGACAAAGTAATAGAAGCCATTCAAACTAAAAGACTGAAGAAAATGTAGTATTAGTTCATTGTGAGCTGGACAATAAATATCAAACAGCCTCATATATTTTTTAATGGAATCTCAGAAGAAGAGAAATGTGATGTCTGTGGGGGGTACAAAGACATAATGGCTAAAAATGTTTCCAAATTGCATGAATTCTGTAAACTCAGATCCAGCAACCCCTACTTAGTACGTCATAATCAAGTTGTTGAAAAAGTGACAAAGAGGAAATCTTAAAAGCATTAAGAAAAAGATACTTCACACTTAGAGAAGCAAATATAAATTTGACAGAAGACTTCTTATAAGAGCAATGCAATTAAGAAAATAGTGGCACATTCTTGAAAAAGTAAAAATTTTCTACCTAGAATTTTGTACTGAGTGAGCACATAGCTCAAAAAATGAAGGCAAAAAAGGGCACCTTTCAGACCCTCCCCCAAAAAGCTGCAAGAGGACCTTAACAACAGGCCTGCTGTACAAGAGACGTTAAAGAGATTCTGTAGGTGGAAGAACAAATACACTGGAATATCTCTGAGTCCTGGTGTAAATCGAGTTCCTTCTGAGATTTGTATTTGCTTCTGTCAATCACCCTGGCAGTTGTATTCCATCAGTTAGTTCAGGCTAAATTAGGTGAAAAAACAAACAAATTATGTTGCTTAACATAACTTAACAAAGGCATGTTTGTTTGTTTTTTGGTTTGATTTTTTTCCCATACAATCTCTGCTATAAATTCAGACAACTCTTCAGGGCATGTGACTTCCATCCAGGCCCACTGAGTTTCCAACATCTTGTAGGTGCTTTATCTATAAGGAGAATGCACCTTCCTTGGTCAACATTGCTGGGGAAGGGAGAGCTGGCGTGTCTTATCAGTTCTGCTTTTCTCCTCCTAGGAAGTAGCTTGTGTGTCTTCTACCCATAGCTAATTTGTCAGAATTAGTTACATAACCCAGACCAACTGCAAGGGAGCCCTTGGGATTCTGCCACACTAAATCTAACCAACACTTGATTTAAATTATCCATTTGAAATGTATCATAAATGTTTGTATCAAAACAATTTACGTATATATATGAAAGTCAACTTGGAAAAAATGAATCCTTTTGGAAGGCTTTTTCTTCACCTGGGACCCAGATTGAGACAAGCCCGTTCTCATGGTGTTGGCCCTCTTTTGCACGCCACCCGTTGAGGTTCCCCATCTAGGCAGAGCTCTA
This sequence comes from Micronycteris hirsuta, assembly GCA_004026765.1. Lineage (NCBI taxonomy): Eukaryota > Metazoa > Chordata > Mammalia > Chiroptera > Phyllostomidae > Micronycteris > Micronycteris hirsuta. Next base: position 24,576 of record PVJI01017876.1, read on the forward strand.
GAGTCCCTGGAGATCTCCTCTCTCAGGTACTTCCATCACGTGCAGACAACCAAGTCCAAGTGGACCTTCAAGTCCTCATGGTTTGGCAGAAACCCTCAGGGCAAAGCTGACAGTGTCTTATCCACTTACCCAGGAGGAGTGAGTTTTGCTTACATTTGTGTGTGTGTGTGTGTGAGAGAGGTCAGTACAGTCCTTACTTTTGTGACAGCTGGACAACACGTTTAAAATGATGCTTTTCCTTTTCCCCCAGCATTTTAGTTGTTTCCGTCGAAAGGGTCACTCGGGGTATCTAATCTGCCATGTTACTGCCAACAGGAGTCTACTATAAAATTTTACATTATTTAGTATATTCTTAGTCACATATTATTCAACTTATACCTAAAGTGACCCCTTTGTCAAGGTCAAGTAGACTTAGTTGTATTAAACTTGAAATAAAACTTGATGAGGAATATGAAAGCAATACTATACCTTCTACTTCATGTCAAGATTGAATTCATTTTATCAATTAGTACATACATATATATAAAATCACCCCTAATGTTTCAAAAGTCTACATTAAAGAGAGGAAAATATAGGTAATTTGATTCACATTTTCATTCAATGGTTGCAAATATTATCAATGTCTTAATGAGTTATATACAAAAAAGTGATTAAAAATGTTTAAGTTTTTTTATTTCATCTAGACATTTGAAATAAAACATAGACATATAAGAATATGCCAGTTAACGTTTTTTGTAAAACAAAAAATAATTTATGGTTATAGTAGTATTTTTTCTCAATTTTAGTGCAATAAAACAATTTTTTGTAAAACAAAATAATTCACAGTTTTGGTAGCATTTATCTCAATTGTAATGCAATAAAACTTACATCTACATTTTATACTTAATATCTAAACTAAATATAGTGTAATATCCTTTAAGTTGAATTTGTCAGTCAATCATACATTTTTCTTAACCGGCTTAAAGCACATTAATCATGTGCATCTAATTACTTGTGAAAAAGCCATGTTTAATGTTATTATATACTATAAAAGCTAAACAGTTAATCTCCATTTTAACAACCTAGACTATTTGTATTTAATTGCATTTATAGTTTTCATTGTAAAAAGACAGAATTGGACATTGAGGGGAGGAAAGGTGAATGCATCTAGTCAGAAGCCGCGGCGGGAGCAGGGCAAGCCTGAGTCCTCCCAAAGGTGGGAAGTGAAGCTGCCTTTGCTCCCAGGGGGCAGTGAGGTAACTCCATTGCTAGCACTGGACTGACTGCCCTGAATGCCCATGGACGACGGACTCTCCTGCTCCCCAGAGGCCTTGTTTTCATTCAGGGAGGTGGGGAATTAGTTCAGCATCTGGCATGCTTGTCCTTCTTATTTATGCTCCTCACAATAGACCCTCCCCTTATTTTTTCCCTGCTTTATTGACATAGAACTGACACATCACTGTGTCAGTTTAAGGGATATAACATGTTGATTTGATACACTCATATATGGCAACAGGATTACCGCTGAAGTATTAGCTAACACATTATCATGTCATACAATTATGATGTTTTTGTATGTGTGGGGTAGAAACATCTAAAATATACCCTCCTGGCAACTTTCAAGTAAACGACACAGCGTTATTAACTAAAATCACAACACTGTACATTAGATCCCCAAAGTCTGTTCACCTGCTCACTGTGACCAGCAACTCGCCAGCCCCATCCTCCAGCTGCTGGCGCCATCATTCTGCTCTCTGCTTCTGTGAGCCTGGCTTTCTTACATTCCACATTTAAGTCATATCACACGGCATTTTTTTCTGTTTTTCTGACTTATTTTATTTAGCATAATGCCCTTACGATCCATTCATGTTAGACCCCCACTACTTTAATTCAACCCATGTATTTCTTACTATTTTTGTAAATCTAGGAAAAGCCCAGCAGAGACTAAAAGAATAAAACCTACACAAAAGTTTTAAGAAGCCCAGAGAAAAGATAAACCATGATTGAACGGGCTTGCTTGTAGCACGTATTGTTTAATGCATTTCTTAACATATTGCTCAGCCAAAACAAAGCGCCTGTCTCCAGTAGGACTGGACGCTCGGCACGAGATGCACAGCTGTCATAAACACGGACAATAGCCTTCTCTTCCTCAGCCAAGAGATGTTTAGATGAGACCCAAAGGCAAGAGAAGGTCATGAACCCTTCCAACCCAACAGTATACTGCAGTTGCAATCCTTTTCACATTTCCATAAATGATACAGAGTCACCAAAACTTATTGGCACTGTCACGAACATAAAGCCTGGCAACACTGCCCATGAACTTCTTTTACCTGTTGCCCAACTTTCTGCCAAACGTTCAGGTGTTTGCCAATCTGAAGGTGAGCAATGGCTCATTATGGGGAACCAAATGCATTCTTCAAAGGCCAGTTTGTGCTTTTTAGATAGTCTGGGGAAAGAAGGAAGGGAGAATTTACTTCTTTGAAAAAGCGTTACTGGTTTAAATTTTTTCTCTACTCCTTACTCTATTACATCAGATGGATGTACAGACAGATTCTTCTTTGTGCCAATGGAAAGTGCAGCTTTAGAACAGACTGCAACAAATGCCATATTTTTTGGACTATAAGATGCACTTTCCCCCCCAACTTGGGAGGAAATGGGGGTACATCTTATAGTCTGAATGTAGCTGAATTATAGTCTGAATGTTATTTATGTTATTAAATATTTTACCATATTTTTTTGCTTCAATTTTTCTTTCCTATTTTCCTTCTCTAAAACCTAGATGTGTCTTATGGTCCGAAAAATACGGTAGTTAGGTCAATGAGAAAAGCCAGTATAACATGTTTCTCCTGTTATTTTCCCCAATGTCTCTACATAGATTTTTTTTTCCAACTTGTAATGGCTAGAACTGCTTCTTAACAATGAGAAGAAATCCAGAATTTGGTCAGCAATGGTATCTCCAGGGGGACAGTGCACAGAACCCCACTGTTAAGACTGGGTCTTCACATTAACCAAAAATATCTGGGCTTAGCAGGCAAGCGAAGGGAGAAAATGCTTGGAGTTTACGCTGCTTTTGTAATGGGGTGAGGCTCAGGTGTCAGATGGCCACGGTCTGGACCTTCTCCACCTGGGAAAATAAAAGTTCCTACCAGGGACTGGAAACCCAGGGTCTAGAACAGTGCCGTTTAATAGACGTATGTTGTGAGTTACATATGTAATTTTACATTTTCTAAAAGCCCCATATAAAATAAAGCAAAAAGAAACAGAAGAAATTAATTTTAAAGACTCTATTTTATTTAATATATCCAGAGCAGCATTTCAACATGTAATCAATATAAACATATCAGTGCAACGTTTTACACTCTTACTTTTATTTGCTTTAAGCCTGCGAAACCCAATGTGTATTTTATACTTACAGCACATGTCAGTTTTGACCAGCCACATTTCCAGTGTTCAGTAGATTCAGTGGCTTGGTGGTCACCCTCTGAGACAGTGTAATCTGAATCCAGAGCTCAAGATTTCTCCCCCACTGGTTCCAGAGGAATCTTGATGGCCTAGATTTCACTCCAGGTCACTGCAAGGACACAGCCTGACCTCCAACGTAAACAATGAGTTTCCTGCTCCCAGGGAGGCAAAGGGGTTTTAAGACCAGAGAACCATGAGGTACAGCTTAGCCGGGAAGCCTGGAACACTTTAGTATGAAAGGCATGAGAAGCCCATGGCCAGGGGGCAGAGGAAACAGTCCCACAGTACTCTTTGCAGCTATGGACTTTGCAACTTTGGGATTCCCTCACCCCACGTCCTGACTCTACCCCCCAAACCACTGTGCTAGATACCCTGTGTTTCTGACAACGCACGCGCTCTCCTTGGGGCTAGGACTGCACATGACCATCGGATCTGACCTCCCTTATCCTGAGTCCCTAATTTTGGGGGTTTCTCACCCTACTTTTTATTACAACCGCAACTCTTGCTGATTCTTGGCTTCTCGGGTCCGGTTTCTAGCACCCTGGAGCCGTCTCTAACCAATCGCCATAGAGCCTGCACTAGTACAGACCACCCATGTTTTCTGGCCAGTTTGGTAAAGTGCAAGAGACAAATGCGGACAATCATGTTTATTAGGTTTAGCAGCATGAAAGCCTTTAAGCCAAACTAGCACTGGCTTCCCCAAGACAGAAGTTCATTTTTGTCCTCGTGCAGCATCCAGAAGTCGGTGGTTTAGGGCTGGTCGAGTGGCTGTGTCCCCTCCGAGTGTCAGACTTTTCTGTTGTGCTGCCATCTCTGGAGAGCTGACTTTGCCCACGTGGTGTAGCCCGGCCTTAGCCCCAGAATTATCCTCAATAGCAGCATGGAAACAGGCAGAGAAAATGGGAGGAGCTTATCTTGCAAGGGTACAACATGGAAGTTGCTTCCATAGTTTCTTCTCACAGTGCTTGGCCAGAGTTTAGTACCATGGCTCTACATAGCTACACAGGAAGATGGGATACGTGGCCTTTATCCTAAGTGGCCTATGTCCAGCTAATATTGGGGAGTTCTATTACTCTGAGAAAAAACTGGAAGAACGGGTGTTAAGGGACGAGAAGCTTCTGACTTATGTATGCAGCCATAGGTTAGTTGCTGATAGGACATATATAGCTTTTTTCAATTATAGGTCAAAAACTTCTCATAGAGGTGGGGAAATTAGAGATGCCAGACAAGGGTGAAGGCAGCAGTTCTCTGTGCCCACTGGAGTTCGAATGGGTGGGATAAAGAAGGACTAAAATGAAGGCCATCTAGACTTTCATTTGACATAAAAATCGCGGTGGATTAAAAAAGAATCTGATCAACTCTTCATCCTTGCTTCTTCAGCCTTCCTGAGTTGTACTGTCTCTCACGGCATCATCTAACAACCTATTCTATTCTATTACATGTGTCAGCTGGACTTATACAGCCTTGTTACCACCATGAACTTGGTGAGAAGAGAGGTAAGCAGAAACAGGTGATAGAAAAGAGAGGAGGGAGGAAGTTGGTGGATATGAATAGTTGAGAGAAAATATATACAAACTCTTCATCTGAAGAAAAAAAACTGCGACAGACTTGGCTGAATTAGAGTACTAATACCTTACAGGGCTGGGGGTGGGGCATACTCCTGTAGAACGTTCCTGAATAACGCTCCAGTCTTTCTCACAGCAGCATCGTGGCTGCTCTATCTCAGATCTCTTAAGGTGAACTGTCACAGGAAGGAGCAGAAATGAGAGATATTCTTCCAGGAAGAAGAAACCACCGATGTTCTTCCCTGCCCTCTCACCCTCAGTTCCCTGCACCTCCTGCTACAATTATGACTTATTTTTCTAATGGGAGAAATGACTATCCTCCCGAATGGAAATGACTGCTAGCGAAAAGGGACGTCCCTGGGAGCTGGGGCCAGCAGCAGGTCTCGAGGGCCCCCTTCACCAGGGTGGGCTCTCCCAGGTGGCAGCCTCCTGAGAGGCTGTCCCCTCCCCCTCTGGCAGCAACCTGTGGTTTCTCGGCTCGCTCTCCCCTTCCTGTTGGATTGATTCCGCAGCACTACCAGAGATAACAGCTTCCGCGGCCACCTTGCCAGGGCTCACACCCTTAACAGCAGCTCCTCTGCTTTTCTGGATGTAATGAGTTGGAGTGATGCCCACCGTTCTCTCGCCAAGGTGGGTTTTTTTTTCTTTTCCTAAATTGCATCTTGTGGACTTGGGTGCCTTCAATAGGTTATTCTGCCCATCTGCTGATTGTCTTGACTTATACCAATGTGGCCTTCTGATAATAAGAGAAGCAAAAATAGCAGTTGTGAAGCATGGGCTTTTTGACATTTACTTGTACACTGCAGTGGATGGCAGATTGAACGGAGCCCGGGAGCCCGGCGTAAAGGGATCGTCTTCTTTATATCACTTAACCACCCACTCGGAAAGCAAAAACTGCAGTCATGTTGCCCTCTGTCCCTGGTGTGTGACCCTGGCCTGTGCGGTAGCTGTGGAACTTAGAAACGTCCAACACATATTTTACTATCAAATACGTTATGAATACCAGATCCCCCCCAATATGTTTGTTGTCTTTCTCCATTTTATCTATTAACTTCTGGAAACCTCTTTAATATCCACCTGCACCTGTTATTTAGACATTATTTACTGAAATGAAGTCAACTATTAACTTAGCTCACTTCCATTTAGAGATTTCTAATGAATACATGAGTCATTTGGAGTATTCTCTGGTTTGGGCTGTGTGCCATTCCAGTATGATACTGTGCTCTGCTGAGCACAACTCCGTGAAAAGAGAGGCTTATAGATTCAAGGTATCGCCCTTGGAATAGGTTCTCTTGTGTATGTGGCTTGTCAAATTAGGTAAAAGGGAACCTATTCTCGAGATTGGCAAGTTCAAATATTGAGAGACAGAGACAGAGAGACAGAGAGAGACAGAGAAGTTTTGAAAGTTTAGTTACATTTCCAAGGCACAGAAGTCACCAGGTTGGAACAAGCTGCCCCGGGGCTGTGAAAACTGCACTACATTAGCAGTGAATTCTGATGACTTAGCCAGATGATGCGACTTACGTATTGTCAGGTAAAGAGTGCATCAGTCACCGCAGCTCCCTCGGTTGGACCATTAGACCATCCCAAGTTGAAACGAAACTGCTTCTTCGCTGATCAAAGCATCCTATGTCGCTAGGCATGCTGGGAACCCCTTTGTGTAACAGCCCTAATAAAACACCAATCGGTGTAGAGGTTGTGTTAAGCCCACGGACCTATAAATCCAAACTCACTTGTTTCACTATGGTTTTCAGTTTTTTAGGTAGTCCTTGTGTTCGTAATTGTCTGCTTTTTCACAGTTTGTACCTTTACTCAAGTGAGGATAGTGTAGAAAGTTGCAGCTTTGAACTGCCAGCTGGGAGAAACTGGGCTCCCCACTATCTGCAGACACGGCGCTCAGCTCGGGGCCTTACTCGGTCTCAGGGTCAGCAAACCTGGTGGGAGGTAGATGGCGACATACGCTTGGTCACCTGCCCTTTACTTGCCAGGAGACCTTGGGAAATCCTCTTTCTGCGCTCCAGTTTGCTTTTGTATTTAAGGTTTGTAAGTCACGTCCTGGAAACTACAACAAGTTAGGCAGGAGAACATGCGCAGGTGCACAAGTCAAGGTGGCAAGCAAATCACATTCACAAATTTCAATAGAGGCAGGAAGGAGCAAGTAGAAAAAATAATCCAAGCAGGAAAAAAATTACGTCTTATTAGACAACGTGCCAGAACTAAAGACATTTAAATAGAAAGGTATTGGAATCCAGACTGAGGACCTCAGCTAGAAATGAAATCAAGCTAAAGGATATAGGAATCAAGGTCAAGACCTAGGCCAGGGTCCAGGGATTGTGCGGGAGACACCGGCAGCCTGAACGAAGCCACATTGTCAGGCTTAGGCTCCTGAATTGCTTGAAGGAATCTTGGTGCATTTGGTGGCCTGATCCTACAGAAGGTAAGAAAGAGTGAGAGAAGGTGGGATGTCAGACAGCTCCTGAAAACGATGTCAGACAGCTCCTGAAAACGATGGAAGAAAGAGCACCTATCAGATGCTATGATCTCTCCCTAGACACTATAGTCACTTCTAAAGCAAAGGTGGAAGTGGGTGATCCTCGTAAAATATAAGTAATAATGTAACATAGTTTAAAAATAGATCCCTCAAGCCAAATATTTGGTAAAATCTAGAATTTATCATTTTAAATAAAGTTTTTGCTTCGATAAAGATGCGTGAATCTCTACAACTTTAATCAGATGGTTTCACCAATACACCATAATCTGGGGAGTGCCTTGCCTTCCGCTCAGATTGAGCTTTGTATGCAAGTGAGACAAAAATCAGGTTTGATAAGCATGTACGTCTACCTGTTATATGCCCCACTGCTTATAGGAGTGAATACAATCCCTGCAAAAAAAGAAATCCTTCTGTAAAGGGAATGGTAGCCCACTAAGGTCTGTTTTGTAAGTCTGTACACTCACGTGTCCGGTGAAGTGCTACTTAACCATGCGTGTTCATGCAGAGCTCACAGTCCCGTGTGCACCACTTCAAATACCAAACTGTGCAGAAGATCGGAGTACCGAAAATGCGAAGGTCCACGTCACTCATCTTTACCATAAATGTCCTCCCTTTGGGAACGCTCAAACACCGTGTCTGTTCTTTGCTGATGGCTTTCAAGCCCGTTCTCTGGAATCACCCCAACTCCAGCAGAAGGTAGAAAAAAATGCCCCAGGATTTTCTAATGCTTGAGAAAGGTAAACGTTTTGGGACCAAAAGCCGGAGTGCTTTTTTCATAATGGAGGAATCACAAATGTGTTGCATATCTATTTCACGACCAGTGAAGCGAGGGAAGCAAGACCGTGATTCTAGGGGGGAGGTGGTTTGCAGGAGAACCCACTTCAGCAACATCAAAGAATGAGGGATTGAGCACAAGCCTGGGTCTCTGTGCTCCTTGAGCTGTCCGCAGAACCTGTGGGAGGGTGTCTTAAACGCCCACAGAAAAAGATCATTCAAAAGGGATGGGAGAGCCACGCGGCTGAGAACCAGCTGACATAGATGTTGCAACACTTTTCCCCACAGCTTTTGGGCTCAAAACTAGACATTGCTAGGTGGAATCTTACTCCACTTAGCCCTCTTACAGCATTTTCATCTTTGGGATGCTTCTAGTACCAAAGGCCAAGTGGCTAATTCATGAGAATCCTCTGTGCTGTCCAGTATGGTGGCCACGTTTAAACAAATGAAAATGACAAAATTAGAAATTCACTTCCTCACTCACACTAGGCACATTTCAAAAGCTCAGAAGTCACATGTGGTTAGTGGCTACTGTACTGGACAAGGCAGATATAAAACACTTCTGTCATTGTCGATAATGCTCTTGGATGGCGCTGTGAGTCTGATGTTACGGTCACATGACATCTGAACACACTTTAGAGCTGGAGTCTCATAATTTAGGATGTGTGGATCTTGGGTGGGATACTCGTCACTGATACACGCATGTTTGAAGACCGGGTCCACGGCTGATTAGGCTTGGATTAGCAAGACTGTAAGGGCAATTAGCTTGAGGAATAAGCTATCCAAAACCTGCGTAAGATGACATACTCATAAAGGAGAAGCCAAATGAATAAATAAGGTCTAGGGCCAAAGTTTTAAAAAGCACTTAGCATATCACTAAGATGAAAAAAAAACCCACCTAAATTTTATTTATTTTTTTTATTTTATTGTTGTTCAATTACAGTTGTCTGCATTTACTCTCCCCTCCACCCAGGCAAACCCACCTCCCTCCCTTGCTTCCACCCTCCCCCTTGTTTTTGTCTATGTGCCCTTTCTAGCAGTTCCTGAATACCCTTGTCCCCATTCTCCCCTCCCCACCCCCTGGTTACTGCCAGAATGTTCTAAACTTCAATGTCTAGTTATATTTTGTTTCTCTGGTTGTATTTTGCTTGCTTACCTCACAGCATCTTGGCTGTGACTGATCTGAATTCCCCAGTAGCTGATCTGGCCTCGTTACCTACAAAGGAATTCCCATAAGACTGTCAGCGGATTTCTCAAAGGAGACCTTCCAAGCAAGAAGGGGCTGGAGGGAAATATTTCAAATCATGAAAAGCAAGGACCTACAACCAAGAATAATCTATCCAGCAAAACTGTCATTTAGAATGGAAGGGCAGATAAAGTGCTTCTCAGATAAGGTCAAGTTCAAGGAGTACATCATCATGCAGCCTCTACTATATGAAATGTTAAAAGGTTTTATATAAGGACTCAGGAGCAAAGACACCGAGGCCAGATCAGCTAAATTTTAAATAATTGAAGCTC
>PVJI01017877.1:0-34600 GCA_004026765.1 Micronycteris hirsuta
GTCTGCATTCCCACCAACAGTGCAGTAGGGTTCCCTTTTCTCCACATCCCCTCCAACAGTTATCTGTTGCTTTGTTGATGATGGCCATTCTGACTGGTGTGAGGTGGTACCTCATTGTAGTTTTAATTTGCATCTCTCTGATGGCTAATGATATTGAGCATCTTTTCATATGACTCTGGGCCCTCTGTATGTCCTTTTTCGAGAAGTGTCTGTTCATGTCTTTTGCCCACTTTTTAATTGGGTTTTTGTCTTCCTGGGGTGGAGTCGTATGAGTTCTTTATATATTTTGGAGATCAGACCCTTGTCTGAGGTATCATTGGCAAATATGTTTTCCCATATGGTAGGTTCTCTTTTTATTTTAATACTATTTTCTTTAGCTCCGCAGAAGCTCTTTATTTTGATAAGGTCCCATTTGTTTATTCTTTCCTTTATGTCCGTAGCTCTAGGGGTCATATCATTGAAGATGTTGCTGCATGGAAAATCTCAGACAAAGAAGCATAATTTTCTATAGGAAAAAATCTATTTAAAAAAATATTTGAAGTGCTGACTGAGAATTACTTTGCCAACTGGAGCAGAAAGTAGCTGTATTTAGAAATACACATCGCAAACTCATGTCAGTAATAATTGTTGATAGATAAAGACATTCAAAAGCACTTATATTTCCCTTTTCATAAAATATTAGGTTCTGATATACTTTTTAAGAGGATGCTTCAAAACATATGCAAATCTGTGTTAATATCTGCCCATTACAAACTCCAATTAGCCATTCTTTAAAGAAAATTAGTAATCTGAAAGTATCCTGATGGCATTTTTTCAACTTTAAATTCATATTTTACCAGAGTTCAAGTCAATCAGTTTGTATCTTCTGAAAAGTCCAGGATATACACTCAGTGGGTAGGGTACTTGTTGCAAGAACTCTTAGATATGTAATGAATGAAAAATAATGGAATACTGACAAACTTAGGCCACTTCTCGTCAGGACATGTGCATTTTAATTACTTCTATTTCATTATGTATGAGGCAGATTTATGAATATACAGATTTATGGTTTCATAAGTACATCATGAGTTTCATTTAATAAGAGTGTACCACAGATATCAAACAGTTGATGAAGAGCATATGGATTTAGTAGCTTATAAAGAGGCTGACTGAGTTTTAGTTTCCTTTTTTTCTAATCTTTGAACTACTAGAAGATAATATAAAAAAAGACCAAATGAAGATTTATGGCCATATTCTCATGTATTGAAAAATTTTGAAAACCTTAATGAGATGGGACTCATTATGTAAAACAAAGTAGGCATAAACTTTGTAATACTCCTTACTCTAAATGTTTCCCTTTGAACCACCAGAGTAATCAGAATTTCCACATTGCGTTATTCTAGCTTCAAGTTGGAATGATCCTTAATGTTACAGTTTTTAAGTATTCCTAACTTAAATATTTTTTAACCCTCACCCAATGATACGTTCACTGATTTGAGAGAGAGAGAGAGAGAGATCGATCAGTTTCCTCCCATATGTGCCTTTACCGGGGATCCAACCCACAATATTTCAGTGTATGGGATTACACTCCAACTAACTGAACTACCTGGTCAGGACTCCTAACTTAAATTTTAGGTAGAACAAAAATGGTGGCCAAGTAGGTGGAAGCTGAGTCCACTTGCTCTTGCACCCAACTTGGACGCTTGGCTGATCTTCCAAAAAACAAACTGAAAATTCAACAGAATCTTAGCTGATATGACGTTTGGAAGCCAAGGAGTACAGAAGATGCTTCACAATGGGCAGTAAGGAGATTTTATAGTGGGAAGGAGAAATGCCCTATGCTGAGAACCTGTAGCCACAAAGAGTCTAGTCAGAGATCACAGCATTGCAGCTCTCTCCCCTCCCAGGGCCAGGAATCCCCAGACCTGGGCCAGGAGTGACTTGGATACACTGTTTGGGAGATGCAGGCTACACACACACACACGCACAGTGAGCAGCACACCCATAGCTGCAGCAGCAAATGACAACTGGGAGAGTGCCAGAGAGAAAGTGGGGGATTCTTTTGGCCTGGGTTAGGTGGAGAGGTGAGAGATTCTTGATTTTATGGAGAGGTGGCATGTATGGAAAGCTGGACAGTGACTCAGTGCTGCAGTGGGAATACCCAGAGAGACTTCATAAAAGGGCAGTTGAGGAGTGCTGGGTAGGGACCCCACATGCAGCTGCCCTGCCAGCAAGGGGAAAGGATTGAGGGTGTGATTTACTCCCACTCAGTGCAGCTGGGTAGATTGATTAGAGGTGCAAAGTGAGGGGATTTCTCAGCCCCAGCCTGGTGCAGCTGGCAAGGGGGTGGAGCCAGCACAGAGTGGAGAGTGTGGGCCTCTGTCTGCTCTGAGGGCAGTGGCTGGGAACTGGAAGGGCAGAAGGTGTGCACCGGAGATTATTTAAAGCCAGACAAATTTCCCTTCCCCTGAGGTGGAGATAGAACCTCTGGGAAAAGAAGGTCACACCCAGCCCCTAACTCCCGCTGGAGCAGGGAAGATCTGCAAAACAGGAAGGTCAGGCTCAAGAACCCTGGAGGGTGCATTTTCCCAAAAGAAAGACAATAAGAGGAATGCCTAAAGGGCCCATTTTGAAATTCTCTCAGGGAGACAAAATACAGTGGTTCCTAGGGCCCTATTTCACTGAAGTCAACAAAGCAGGGAGTTCAGAAAGTGGTGCAGCAATGAGGAATCAGGGCCCTGCCCAGCCTTGGCTCACACACACAGCTGCCATCAACCCCAAGCAGGAGAGAGCTACCCCACACCCTGTGAAATGGACAGCTATTAATCAAAAACTATACATTATGGAAAATAAGCTGGGACAGACCAAGGCAGATAGTGCAGGGGCAGGAGCAACACACCCATGATTTTCCCAGAACACTGAATAGTGCCTCCCAGGGGAGACCTAGGGATCCTACCTTCCAGATCACAACAGAAACTCCCTCTAGAGGCAGGTGAAGGTGATATAGGTGGTGTTGCACGATGTTGGATGACCAAATTTCAGGACCTTAAGTTGATAAAAAAAATCCAGCAGATCCAGAAAGAGAAGTCAGAAGGTGAACACCAAACGGCTGAGACAAATTTCACCTTGCTCTTCTTCAGAATTTGTTTTTTCCTTCCTTTCACATAGACTTTTAATAATTCTTCTTTTGCTTCTATTGTATTCCAATGAATTCACCACTCTTTATCTTTTATTTTTATTCTTTTTATTCAGATTTTTATTATTTTTTACTTTATTGTTATTTCAAATCTCACAAATCACTTTTCCCTTGTCTTACTTGACTTTGCCTTCTTCTTGCTCTTTCTTGTTTTTGTTGTAAATTTTATTTTCTCCCATGCTATGCCTCTTTCCTATTCCTTACTGTTAGTATTTCTCCTCCTTCTATCCTCTCACAAGCATCCCTCCTTCCTTTAGTCAACTCACATTCTTTATTTCTCTCTTATAATCTTATTTCCTTCCCAACTTTATAAATTATGGCTTCTTTGGAATGGATATTATAGTTATTGCTATTCTTCTTGAATGATACTCCTACTTGTTTGCTACCTTTTGGTACTTCAAATTTCATAGGTTATTTCTCCCTGTCTTACCCAATTTTGCCTTCTTCCTGCCCTTGCTCATTTGAGTTAGGAATTTTATTTTTTGCCCTTTATTAGACTGGATTCTATTCCTTACTCTTACTATTTTTCTTCCTTCTACCCTCTCAAAATAATTTTTCTTTACTATGTACATCTCATATTCTCTTTTCTCCTTTGTATAATATTCTTATTCCCTTTCCACTTTTATTAATCTCTGCTCAGCTGTTGTTGTTATTGAGCCTGCTGTGGGTTTTATGCAATTTTGTTCCCTTTCATTCACGATTTTTAAATTTTATCTCAAACCTTGTAGTATGCTCTTTTCATTTTTTACTCCATTTTGCTATCACCCTTCCCTGTTTTACTTATGTTTTAAATTTTATTCTCTCCCTCTCTTTGCCTTGTTTCTATTCCCTACTCTTATTATTTCTCCTCCCTTTTCCCATTCAAAATAATTTTTCTCTCCTTTAGTCATCTCATATTCCCTTTTGTTCTATCTCATAATATTCTTAATCTCTCTCCACCTTTATTAATCTTTGCTCACTTGCTGTTGATATTGCTGATATGGTGGGGGTATTTTTGCTCACATGGGTTTGGTTTTATGGTAATATTGCTTTGTTAACCAACCCCTGTACAATAGCACATAAGACATGGCAGGAGTGATGACTCCCAGTCAGTCAGCTGGGGTAGAACCCACCAATGAATGAGCCACCAATAATCAAAGCCCAAGTGCAATAATAGAGCCCACATAAAGGGAATAAAGGGCAACTCTAGAACATCCAGATTAGGAGATCAAAGAAACTGAACCACTGAATCCCACAGAACTCCTACCACAGAAGTCCACCCCATGAAGACAGACAGGCAAAGCAGAGCAATGTGAGAAACAAACAAAAAGAATCACCTAAAGTGGGGAGACAAAGAAAGAGACCCCAATTGAAAGGAACAGAGAAATTGCCAGAAAAAGAGCTAAATGAAATTGAGGCAAGAAATCTATCAGACATACAATTCAAAATAATGATTATAAGAATACTCAAAGAACTCAGTGAGAACTACAAGGAACTTAATGGGAAATGCAGTAGCATGAAAAAGGACATAAAAACTGTGAAGAACCAGGAAGAAGTGAAGAATACAATATCTGAAGTTAAAAATACACTACAGAGAATTAAAAGTGGGCTAGATGAAGCAGAGGACCATATCAGCAGCTGGAAGGTAGAAAGAAATACCCAGTCAGAGAAACAAAACAACAAATGAATCAGAAAGAATGGGGATAGTTTAAGGGAACTTCAATACACATGAAACATAAGAACATTAGCAACATAAGAATATCAGGAGAAGAAAAGGAGCAAGGGATAGAAAACCTATTTGAAAAAATAATGGCAGAAAACTTTCTTAATTTGGTGAGAGAAAAAGTCATATAAGTGTAGGAAGCACAGAGGATCCCCATCAAGAAGACTCCAAAGAGACCTACTCCAAGACACATCATAATTAAAATGGCAAAACTTTAAGAAAGAGAATCTTAAAGGCAGCAGCAGAGAAACAGCAAGTAACATACAAGGGCACTCTAAGAAGGCTCAATATAAACACTATAAGCCATAAGGGACTGGCGTGAAATATTTCAGGTAATGACAAACAAGGACCTACAACCAAGACTACTCTATACAGAAAGGCTCTCATTTCAAATGGAAGGTGAAATAAAGAGCTTCCCAGACAAAAGAGGGCTAAAAGTGTACATCTCCACCAAGCCGGGACTGCAAGAGATGCTAAAGGGACTTTTACGAAAAGGAGGAGAGAGAGGGAGAGATGGAAAAAAGTGGCAATGAATAAGTAACTATCAATAATAACCTTAAGTATAAATGGATTAGATGTTCCAATTAAAAAAATAGGGTAAATATGTTTCAACATAAATATATAAAGAAAATCTTGGAAGAATTCAAGAAAGATATTGACAATGTCAGAGTCATTGTAGGGGATTTTAACACCCTCCTGTCAACAATGGATAGATCTTCCAAATGAATCATTAGCAAGGATATTGTGAGACTGATGACATTCTAGATCAAAGGGACTTAATTGATATATCCAGAACCTTTAACCACAAAGAAGCAAAGTATACATTCTTTTCAAAAGCACATGGAACATTTTCAAAAATAGACCACCAGGCAGGACACAAAACAAGCCCCCCAAAATTCAAGAAAATTGAAATCATATCAAGCATATGGTCAGGTCACAATGGGTTGAAACTAGAAACCAATCTCATGGAAAAAACTCAAAAATGATCAAATACATGGAGACTGAATAACATGTTATTAAATAATTAACGGATCAACAACTAGATCAAGGAAGAAATAAAAAAAGTATCTGGAAAAATGAAAATGAGCACCCAACAGTACAAAACTTACGGCACACAGTGAAGGCAGTATTGAGAGAGAAGTTCACAGCAATTCAGGCCTACCTGAAGAATACAGAAAAATCTCAAATTAACAAACTAACCCCACATGTACAAGTACTGGAGGAACAATAACAAACAATTCCTACAGCAAATAGAAGTAAATAATCAAGATCAGGGTAGAGTTAAATGACATTGAGACTAAAAGAACAATTCAAAAGAACAATCCAATAAATCCAGGAGCTGGTTCTCTGAAAAGGTAAACAAAATTGACAAACTTTTGATCAGATTCGTTAAAAAAAAAAGAGAGAAGACCCAAATAAATAAAATCAGAAATGGAAGAAGAGAAGTTACAACCAATACCACAGAAATACAAAGGATTGTAAGAAATTATTATGAATAACTGTATGTCAAGAAAATGGACAATCTGAGTGAAATGGACAAGTTTCTAGAAACATACAATCTGCCAAAACTGAATCAAGACAAAGCAGAAAACATGAAGAGACCAATAACAGTGAGTGAAATTGAAGCAGTAATAAAAAAACAAAACAAAACTGCCAGCATACGAAAGCCCTGGACTGGCTGACTTCACAGGTGAATTATACCAAACATTTAAGGAAGAACTAACTCCTATCCTTCTCAAACTATTCTAAAAAATTCAAGAAGAGGGAAGACTCCCAAACTCTTTTTACAAGGCCAGTATCATCCAAATTCTAAGACCAGGTAAAGACACAACAAAGAAAGGAAAGTATAGGCCAATATCACTGATGAACATAAATGTTAAAATCCTCAACAAAATACTGGCATTAGAGATTCAGCAATATATTAAAAAGATCATATACCATGATTAAGTGAGATTCATTCCACGGATTCAATGATGGTACAATATTTGCAAATCAATAAATGTAATCTACCACATAAAGAAAATGAAGGGCAAAAATACATGATTATATTAATAGATGTTGAAAAAGCATTTGACAAAATCCAGAACCCATCTATGATAAAAAAAAAAGTCAACAAAGTAGTAATAGAGGGAATATACCTCAACATAAGGAAAGCCATATATGAGAAATCTACAGACAGTATACTCAATAGGCAAAAACTAAGCTTTCTCCTTAAGATCAGGAATAATACAAGGGTGTCCACTTTCATCACTCTTATTCAACATAGTACTGGAAGGTCTAGCCACAGTGATCAGATAAGAAAAAGAAATAAAAGGCATCCAGATTGGAAAGGAGGAAGCAAAACTGTCAATTGTTTGCAGATGACATGATAGTGTACATAGAAAACCCTATAGCACAGGTGGCAAATACAAGGCCCATGGGCTGAATTGGGCCCTCCACCTTGTTTTATTGAGCTTGGTACCTTGTTTCTACCCAGCAGCAGTGCTGAACTCTCGCTTAACTGTTAAGGAGTAGTTACATTTATACAGTCCTAAAATTACATTTGGCCTTTTGAAAGCAACCGTGAGGCTGATGTGCCCCTGGTGAAAATAAGTTTGACACACCTGCCCTATAGGCTCCACCAAAAAACTACTTGACCTAATAGGTGAATTTGGCAAAATAGTGAGATACAAAGTCAATATTCAGGAGTTGATGGCATTTTTGTACACCACCAACAAAATATTGGAAACTAGGAAAAAACTCCATTTACTATAGCAAGAAGAAAAATAAAGTACCTAGGAATAAATATAACCAAGGAGGTAAAAGACCTGTACTTGGAAAACTGTAGAACGGTGAAGAAAGAAATTAAGGAATAGACAAGTAAATGGAAGTATTTACTGTGTTCATGGATTGGAAGAATTAACATCATTAAACTGTCCCTACTACCCAAAGCAATTTATAGACTCAACACAATTCCCATTAAAATACTAATGGCATATTTCACAGGTCCAGAGAAAATATTTTAAAAATTTATATGAACTCAAAAGACCCCGGGTAGTCTCAATAATCTTAAAAAAGAAAAACAAAGTAGGAGGGATCACAATATCTGAAATCAAACTATACTACAAGGCCACTTTAATCAAAATAGTCAGGTACTGGAATAAGAACAGACATATAGATCAATGGAACAGAATAGAGAGCCCAGAAATAAACCTAAGTCTCTGTGGTCAATTATTATTTGACAGAAGAGGGCATGAACATACAACGGAGTAAAGATAGTCTCTTCAATAAATGATGTTGGGAAAACTGGACTGGCACATGCAAAAAAATGAAAGGCCACCAACTTACACCATACACGAGAACACACAAAAAGTGGTTAAAAGACTTAAATATAAGTCACGATACCATAAAACTCCTAGTGAAAAACATAGGCAGGAAAATTTCAGATATCCCACATAGCAATATTTTTGCTGATATATCTCATAAGGCAATAGAAATAAAGGAAAAATAAACAAATGGGACTACATCAAACTAAAAATCTTCTGCATAGCTAAAACCATCATCAAAATGAAAAGGGAGGGACTTCTGGCCAAGATGGAGGCGTAGATAGACACACTGTGCCTCCTCGCACAACCAAAAGAGGAAAAACAGCAATTAAAAAAAACAAAAACAGCCAGAACTGACAGAAAATCGAACTGAGTGGAAGTCTGACAACCAGGGAGTTAAAGAAGACATGTTCATCCAGACCGATAAGTGGATAAGTGGGATGGAGCCGGGCGGAGAGCCCATGGTGAGAGGGCGGTTTGTGGAGCAGTACTGGCAAGGCTGCAGCTGCCCGGAGAGACCTGCGGCGGGCGTGCTCGGTCAAAACGTGGCAGGTACACTCAGTGAAACCCGTGGCTGCCCCAACCGAACCCCAGCGGGGCTGAGACTGGTGAACCGGGTGGTCCCCCATTCGCACGCAGATAAACTGGGAGAAAAAGCTGGGGAGCGGAGCAGACTGCACAACCCACCATAGCGGGGAAATAAAGCCTTAAACCACTGATTGAAAACACCTGTGGGGGTTGAGGTGGAAGCAGGAGGAACTCCTGGCCTCACTGGAGAGTTCATTGGAGAGACCCACAGGGACTTGAAGCTGCGCAAGCCTGCCCACCCACCCCAGAGCCAGCACAGAAGGACCCAACTTGTTTGTGGGTAGCGGGGGAAGTGCAGAGAGTGGAGCAAGCGCCATTGTTTGCTCAGGCCCCGCCCCCACTGGCATCGACACAACATGAGGACATGGGTTACCCCGCCCTGGTGAACACCTAAGGCTCCGCCCCTTAAAGTAACAGGCACACCAAGAAAAAAAAAATGGCCCAAATGAAAGAACAGCTCAAAGCTCCAGAAAAAATTCAACTAAGTGACGAAGAGATAGCCAATGTATCAGATGCAGTGTTCAAAACACTGGTAAACAGGATGCTCACAAAATTGGAGGAAAGTTGGTTACAATTAGTTTAACAAATGAAGGATACACTAAAGGAAGTGAGGAGAAATGTGCAGGGAATCAATAGGGATGAGAGGAAACTGGGACTCAAATCAACAGAGTGGACCAGGAGGAAGAAAAAAACATTCAACCAGAAAGGAATGAAAAAACAAGAATTCAGAAAAATGAGGAGAGGATTAGGAACCTCCAGGGCATCTTTAAACATGCCAACAACTGAGTCATAGGGGTGCCAGAAGGAGAAGAGGAAGACCAAGGGATTGAAAACTTATTTGAACAAATAATGAAGGAGAACTTCCCCAAGCTGGTGAAGGAAATAGACTTCCAGGAAGTCCAGGAAGTTTGGAGAGTCCCAAAGAAGTTTGACCCAAAGAGGAACACGCCAAGGCACTTCATAATTACATTACCTAAGATTAAAAATAAGGAGAGAATCTTAGAAGCAGCAAGAGAAAAGGAGAGAGTTACCTACAAAGGAATCCCCATAAGACTGTCAGCTGATTTCTCAAAGGAGACCTTTCAAGCAAGAAGGGTCTGGAAAGAAGT
Source organism: Micronycteris hirsuta (assembly GCA_004026765.1). Lineage (NCBI taxonomy): Eukaryota > Metazoa > Chordata > Mammalia > Chiroptera > Phyllostomidae > Micronycteris > Micronycteris hirsuta. The sequence continues at coordinate 9,880 of PVJI01017877.1, forward strand.
ATACCAAGTCATGAAAGGCAAGAACCTACATCCAAGGTTACTCTATCCAGCAAAACTTTCATTTTGAATGGAAGGGCAGATAAAGTGCTTCCCAGATAAGGTCAAGTTCAAGGAGCTCATCATCACCCAGCCTTTATTATATGAAATGTTAAAGGGATTTATATAAGGCATGGAGGGATATCAACAGGGGAGTGGGAGGGGGAGAGAGGAAGAAAAAATACAAATAAGTAGTATAAGCAGTAGGTAGAAAACAGACAGGGAGAGGTTAAGAATAGTATACAAAATGTAGAAGCCAAAGAACATATGTGTATGACCCGTGGACAGAGACTAAAGGGTGGTGAATGGGGGGGTGTGGGGTGGAGGGGAATAAAGGGGGGGAAATGGGACAACTGTAATAGCATAATCAATAAAATATATTTTAAAAAAGTGAAAAGGGAACTGAATGTATGGGAGAACATATTTGCCAATGATACATTAGACAAGGATGTGATCTCCAAAATATGGAAAGAACTCATACAACTCAACACCAGGAAGACAAACAATTCAATTAAAAAGGGGACGAAGGATCTGAATAGACATTTCTTCAAGGAGAACATACAGATAGCCCAGAGACATATGAAAAGATGCTCAACATCAATAGCCATCAGAGAGATACAAATTAAAACCACAGTGAGGTATCACCTCACAGAGGTCAGAATGGTCACCATTAATAAATCTACAAATAAGTGCTGGTGAAGATGTGGAGAAAAGAAAACCTTAGTGCACTGTTGGTGGGAATGCAGACTGGTGCATCCACTGTGGAAAAACAGTATGGAATCTCCTCAAGAAACTAAAAATGAAACTGCCTTTTGATCCAGTGTTTCCACTGCTGGGAATATACCCTAGGAATCCCGTCATCAGTTCAAAAGAACTTATGCACCCTTATGTTCATAGCGTTGCTATTTATAATAGCCAAGTGCTAGAAACAGCCTAAGTGCCCATCAGTAAGTGAGTGGATTAAAAAACCATGGTACATTTACACAATGGAATGTTATGCAGCAGAATGAAAGAAGGAACTCTTACCTTTTGTGACAGCATGGATGGAACTGGAGAATATTATGCTTAGTGAAATAAGCCAGTTGGTGAAAGACAAATACCTTATGATCTCACCTACAGTAGGAATGTAGTGAACAATAAACTAACAAACAAACTAGAACCACAGGCATGGAAACATGGAACAGACTGACAGTGAACGAGGGTTGGGGGGAGGGGATAATGGTAGAAATAAGGTGAAGGGACTAGATAACATGTATGAATGACCACAGATATGGACAACAGTGTGGAAATTTACTGTGGAGTTGGGGGTGGGATGGATGGAGGAGAGCAAAGGGAGAAAAGCACCCGGTCAGGATCATACATGCCTGGATCGGTGGATGGACTTGCCACCTAGGTATGTGCCCTGATCTCAGAAATTGAACCCACCACCTTTCTGTCCAGGGCGCATATGTTGGCCTTTCAAAGCCCCATGTTTACTTTCAGGCTTCCCTATGAGTCTTACACCATGGAGCCTTCTCCATCCATCTCCCTTCACTCTACTGAGAGAAGTTCACTGATGTGCAGAGCTTCACCTTTAGATTTTTCCTTCATTTCTTCAATTCCAATGGTAGTTTAATATTGAACTTCAACATTTATACTGTTTGTTTGGCTTTATATTTGGATTGCCACTTCATTTTCAAGGCCACAGTTTGATTAAGGTTCAAAACCTTTTACTGACTGATTTTGGAAATGAAGCATAATTTTATTTATAAATCTCTAATGTGTCTTTACACAATTTAAACATGTGGAAATACAGATTAAAAAAAAAAAACCCAAAACCTTTGGAGATATTTATTCATTCAGAGAAAAACATGGAAGCTACTTTCTTGAAACAGTGAGTTCTCCAGTGATTATAACCAAAATATTCAAGGTTGGGATAGAGCAGGCATCAGCACAGGAGAGCAAATGTAAAGTGTGAATATGGAAAATAGAATACAAAGCTATTGGAAGAGTAATAACAAAGAAAATTTGTGTGCAAACATATAGAATCAAAGGTTTCAAATGTGTGCATTTTTCAGAATGTCCAAGAAAAAATGCAGCAAGTGTTTTATGGTGTTTCTATTAGCAGGCAGCCACCACAATTCCAGGTTTCCTTTCTTTCTTTCTTTTCTTTCTTTCTTTCTTTTCTTTCTTTCTTTCTTTCTTTCTTTCTTTCTTTCTTTCTTTCTTTCTTTCTTTCTTCCTCCCTCCCTCCCTCCCTCCCTCCCTTCCTTCCTTCCTTCCTTCCTTCCTTCTCCTGCTCTCTCTGCCCCTCCTCCTTCCTTCCTTCCATTCATCAATTCATCCATTGAAACAAACTGAACACCACATTTGAGCTGGACACTGCTCTAGACATTAAAATGAATGGAAATCCTTGTTCTCAGAGGTCTTAGAGACAAGTTAAAATGTGGAATCAGAGATGGAGTCATTTAAAGAGAAACTAGGTTATTCCCTATGTAGACCAGGGGGCCACAGGCCAGGGAGGGCCTAGTAATATGGGAAGGAGGGAAGAACCCACTGAGGCTGGAATCCTGGTCTGTCAAGGGCAGGACAAGCCCAGCCAATTGAGAGGACTGTTGACCAGGCAGCACTGCCTTACCTGGATCTTGATTCCCAAATGCTATTTTTGGGCCAAGGGCAGAGTATAATAAACTTTCTGTTAGTCCAGTACAAAATAAAAATAATAAAGACAACGCAGTGAGAGTTTCATAAAGTGAACTTGGTTAAATTTAATAAAGGAACTGTCATTTTTTGAAATTAGGTCCTTTCTCTTTTTAAAACATTGATGGTGATGTGTGGGAATTCTTTCCACACGCGTGTAAACACGCAGTCCTGAGAATTTACGCGTAAAGAGCACTCCTCCGGGTGAGGAAAAATTATCCCCGTGTGGATCATGTCAGTGGAAAAGGAATTCTCTAATGGGAATTTGGCAAAAATGTATCTTAACAAACTCTGTAACTTGCTGAGTCTCTCTTCCCCACAAAGTCAGGAAGCTTAAGTTAATGGATCACTGCCACCGGACCTGAATTTACATCCTAATGCTCTGTTACTGAGTAAACCTACCCCTTATTTACTCCTTTCCCATATATCCTCATGACTCAGCTGAAGACCCCTGTTCTGCATAAGTTCATTAATAATCAATCCAATGTAAATGTGTCCTAAGGCTTCTAATAAAAAGCCCGGCTGAGCTACCCACGGGGCCTTTTTCCAAGATGGAGGAAATGATCCCGTGGCTCCGGACTCTCTTCTCCCCGTGTGTCTCAGTGAGATTCTTTTACGCATCGGGTTACGGTCCCCATGGATTTTGCCTGACAAAATCCCCATGACAGTGATGGGTAGTTTTAAAAAAATGTCTTTGAGGAAAGAGACATCACCAACATGGTGATCTAGGAGATCCCAATATTTGTCTCACTACTCACCACCAAGATCAATGATTAGACAGCAATCCATGAATAACAACAATTCTGGTAGAATTCTGAAGTCCACTTAAGAACTTTTGGAAACACAGTGCAATAAACAAACAAACAAACAAACAAACCCAAAACAGAGAATAACTGCACAAGAAGAGGGGTGATACAGCTTCGTTTTGCCTTCACTTCAGCCTCCAAGCCAACATTGCTCAGTGCCAAGAGGGAACTTCCTAGCTAGAAAGAGTTCCCCTCATCAGGAAGGAAGAGTGGAATGAGGATGTTTGGGGCACTAGATGAAGTCTTCTTTCATTTTTACCCCACCCAGACTGGCAGAGGTTTGTATAAAGGCATCTTGAAATGAGGAGGAAAACCAGGGGCTACCCCAACAGTGGCTACACAGTGACCTGCTCTACAAACTCAGAAGATTTCATCACTGAAGAACTAATGGTCTGCACAGCTGCCTCAGACCCCTTGCAGCTTTCACCAGCTTTGGCCCAGAGCTATGTATGTTCACTGATGCTGGCCATTTGAGTCTCTTCCCACTTGCTCCCCTGAAGCCAGCTCAGGCCTCTGTGTGAGCACAAGATGCCAGCTTTCAAAATTGTATCCAAGACATTATAATAATATTGTCTAAAATCAAAGACAAAGAGAATTTAAAAAGCAGCAAGAGACAAATTTTTTTCTTATGCAAGGGAACTCCCATAAAGCTATCAGTGGATTTCTCAGTAGAGACTACAGTCTGGGAGAGAATGGGATGGTGAAGTTAAACTGCTGAAAAAAGAAGCTGCCAACCAAGAATATTTTACACAGTAAAAAAAGTTTTGTCTTTGAGAAATTAAAAAAGTTGGCAACTCTATCTGGATCACCTATTTCTTTTTTATTGGTTGGCCTGTAAAATTCAAACACCTAAGATGTATCATCCTATTCCAAGATCCACCTGTCAGCACCCCAGCCTCAGGACAAGTACTGTAATTGCTCCTGGACTTCTCTCCTCACAGTTCTGTTCCTTATGGCTGCTCTCACAATCTCCCCCTCCTTTCTCCCTCTGCTGACATATTTTCATCTTTAAGTGAAGATACAGTAAACACAGAGAGAACATGTGGCATTTGGCATAGTCCAGACTTTCCATAAAATTGCCAGGAAATGTTCTGAGATTAGGGATTAAATATACATGAAAACTATGGGTTGTCAATGTGACCCCAATAAATTCACTTAAAAAAGAAGAAACCTTTAGAGACCCTAAACACTGAAAGGTTATAGTGATAGTCTACACATGTCACTCCAGATTTAAAAAAATGCTAACACTTGAAATAAATTTATTTTAAATTGGAATAAAACCCCTCAAAACTCTGGATTGTCATACTTGTTGAGCTACTCCTTTGAATTCTAGGGTATTAGGAATTCAGAGTTATTAATGAGCCAATACCAACAGCTGTGGTCAGTTAACGGGGAAAGAATTAAACAGAAGAATTAGAGAATGATGATTATACAACCAAATAACTTCAGACTTGAATTTTGGTCACATTTATTTTAATTAAAGTTCTGTAAAATTTCCAGTTTTACCTAATATGAGAAAAACTTAGCCAAAATTGAAGGGAAAAAAGAACAAGAAAAAAAACTTACATTGGTTTAGTATAAGATATTTTGAAATTAAAAGTGCTAAACAGTTTATTTTAATTAATTTTTTATTCTCATTTGAGGATATGTTTATTGATTTGAGAGAGAGAGAGAGAGAAATATTAATTGGATGCTTCCTGTATGTGCCCTGACCAGAGATCGAAATTGCAAAATTTTGGTGTAAAGGATGATGCTCTAACCAACTGAGCCACCCTGCAAGGACTAAATACCTTATTTTAGGTAAATTACATATCTTCTGTAATACCCAAAGTAGGAAAATAATTAAATCATTTTAAATTAGATGAGAGATAATAATTAGAAATCTCTAAGAACATCTTTAAAGGATAAATATATGATTATATTCAATTTCCTCTGTTTTAAAGCCTTCAATTACTCACTTTTATCAGAAAGCATAGTTTGCTATTTCTAGTTAGGAGATAATAAATCTGTCAGTTTGATTCTGGGGTACATGGACTTTCCAGTGAACTGATATACTTTGGCAAAATTTCTCTTGTGTCATAACAAATTTTCTTTAGTCTTTGTGTATTTTGGGGGTGTCAAGTTCAATGTCTTAGTCAACAAGCAAGTCTTTTGGGGATCCACATTAAGTTGCAATGAATCATATAGTTGCAAGGGCATTCAAAAATAATCTAATCCTATCCTCTGATTCCAGGCAAGATAACAGAATTATGCTTCACATTACTAAAATATGAAAGGATAAAATACTCTAGAATATATGAATGAAATACTACAAAGTTATTCTTGATACTGTTCTAGCTCTTATAACCTTGTTAATTAAATCAAGATCAATAATAGATAAGGTTGTTTGCTTTGTTTCTTTTGCAATTTGGATAAGTCTATTAAGAATTACCATATAAAGATTAGGATTTTTAAAAATAGATTTAACCTTTATTGTATTTTTCTCCATTACCATTTAGTTCCCTTATACCGCCCTCCCCCAATAATCACCACACTGTTTTCCATGTCCATGAGTGCTTTTTCCTTTGTTCTCAATCCCTCCACCCCCTCATCTATACCCCCTCCCCACTAGCTGTCATCCTGCCCTCTATCTATGAATCTGTCCCCATTTTCCTTGTTGTTCACTTTGTTAATTAGATTCCACATATGAGTGAAATCATATGGTATTTGTCTTTGACTAACTGCCTTATTTTACTTAGCATAATGTTCTCCAGTTCCATCCATACTGTCACAAAGGGTAAGATTTTCTTCTCTTTTATGGTTGAGTAGTATTCTGTTGTGTAAATGTCCCATAGTTGTTTTATCTAGTCATCTACTGATGGACACTTGAGCTTCTTCCATATCTTGGTGATTGTAAATAATGCTGCAATAAACATAAGGGTGCTTATGTTCTTTCAAATTAGTGTTTTGGGTTCCTTCATATGTATTCCCAGAAGTGATATTCCTGGGTCAAAAAGGAGATCTATTTTAAAATTTTTGAGGTAGCTCCACCCTGCTTTCTCATCAATGGTACAAAAAGGTTCCCTATTCTCCACATCCTCACCAGCACTTTTTGCTGATTTATTGATGACAGCCATTCTGACAGGTGTGAGATGGTATCTCATTGTGGTTTTGATTTGCATTTCTCTGATGACTAGTGATGCTGAGTATTTTTTCATATATCTATTGGCCATTTGTATGTCCTCTTTGGCAAAGTGTATATCCAGGTCCTTTGCCCATTTTCTAAACTGGGTTGTTTTTATGGTGTTGAGTTTTGTAATTTATTTATAAATTTGGGGTAGTAACCTTTAATCAGATGTATCAGAAAATATGTTCTCCCATTTTGTGGGTTGTCTTTTTATTTTGTTGATGATTTCCTTTGCTGTGCAAAAACTTTTTAGTTTGATGTAGTCCATTTGTTTATTTTTTTTGCTTCCCTTACCTGGGGAGAGATATCCAATTAAAGATTGCTATGAACAATGTCTGAGATTTTGCTGCTTAGGGTTTCTTCTATGATTTCTATGGTTTTGGGTCTAACATTTAAGTTTTTAGTATTTTGTACTAAAATACTAAAGTATTTAGTACTTTAAATTTTAAAATACTAAAGTATTTAGTACTTTAAATTTTGAATTTATTCTTGTGTGTGGTGTAAAAATGTGGTCTAATTTTATTTTTCTGCATATATCTGCCCAATTTTCCCAATGCCATTTATTGAATAAACTATCTTTAGCTCATTGGATGTGCTTGCTTTCTCTGCCAAATATTGACTATAAAGGTGTGGGTTTATTTATGACCTCTCTATTCTCTTCCATTGATCTACGTGTCTTGGGAATTTTTTAGCCTTTGATTTCACAATGTCCTAGTGTTATGTTAGATAAAGGCATTAGCATCCATGTTGCCATGGCTGTAGATTAATAATCCACTTTCTTACCTGTATACAACCAGGTTTCCTAGATCATTTCTATTTTCTTTCAGGTCTTGATCCTGTACACACATGCTAATTTATATACCACTTAAAATAACACTAACAAAAATTTTTCCATTATTTTAGTTAATAGAAAACATGTCTTAAACTAAAATAGAGTTATCATATGACCCAGTAATCCCTCTTCTGGTTACCTGCCCCAAAACTTGAAATCATTTATTTGCAAAGATATGTGTATCCCTATGTTCATTGCAGCATTTTTCAGTGGCCAAGACATGGAGACAACAAAGGTGTCCTTTGATGGAGAACTAAATAAAGAAGATGTGGTACATAAATAAATTAGAACACTACTCAGCCAGAAGAAAAGATGAAATACTGCCATTTGTGACAACATGGATGGATGGACCTTGACAGTATTATGCTAAGTGAAATAAGTCAGTCAGGAAAAGCTAAGAACCATATGATTTCACTCATATATGGGATATAAAACTGAAACTCAGAGATACAGACAGACAATAGTATGGTGGTGACCAGAGGGAAGGAAGTGGGGCAGTGAAAGAGGGTAAAGGGAAGCAAGTATATGATAATGGAAGCTGATTTGACTAAGGGTGGTGGGTACACAACACAATATACAAATTATGTGTCACTGTAATGTACACTTGAAACCTATGTGATCCTATTAACCAATGTCACCTGAATAAATTAAATAAAAAGAAAAAGATATAGCTAAGAAAATATATCACTTGATATAATCCTTGGAAATTGAACATTATACCAGGAGATGAAAATACTTTATAGTCACTACAGATTATAGCTTGAGAAAGCATCAAATCAGATTCTATTCTGAATTGCATACAGTCTTGAGCTATCATATTCTTTTCAATGTGACATCTCAAGATGAGTGCTACATTCATTCATGTTGAATGATGCAAAGGTGCTAGGAAATGTTTTAAAAGGGATTTTTCAACCACTTACTCTTCTGAAGAAAGATGCTCTTCTTTAGATTCAATAAAACTTCGTATTTCAAATAAATCTGTCTAACAAAATGAAAATACTATCCTGACTCACATGACCAAAAGAAGCTTCCTGCCGTTCCCACCCTGGATAGCTCATTTACTATCACAAGACTGTAAATTCAAGCCATGGAAGAGAGATGATTGCAACACCAAAGTCCTGGAGACTTTCAAGAAATATTTTTTTTTATATTTTAACATGTAAAAAACATGGAAAAAGTCCTCATCAGCATTTCCTAGGGTAGCATGATCAGCATAGAAATAATAAAGCAATGGGAAAAAACGTCAAGATGTTTTTTCTCTATTGTGATGCAGTTTTTGGGTGCTAAAAAGTCCAGAGACCTGGAATTTGTAATGTAGAAATGCTGAGCCATCTATGATAGGTGTTGGTGACCTGGCCAGAGAACATGAAGTATCTAGTTGTTCAGACCACAAAGCATCCTTTGTCAGAAACTATTAGGAGGAATCTTCTCTTAGAAACAGTTCATCTTGTAATACAAAAACCTCTGAAAATGACATTAGTGCACCTGTTTCAAAGATCAAAATGAAATCCTGCAGTTTTCAAGCCACAATTTTGGAAAAGCTTTAAAATTTTCTTTTTTTTGTTGAAAAATGAAGATAAAAGCTAGTGTTTATTGGACAATTACTGTGCCAGGCTCACGTAAATACAATGTGTTATATCCATATAACATAATATTATTCCAGTCATAAAATGGCATGACATACTGAAATATATTACAACATGGATGAACCATTATGCTGAGTAAAAGAAGTCAACACAAATGACCACATATTTCATAATTCCATTCATATGAAATGTAAAGAATAGTCAAATCCATAGAGAGAGAAAGTAGATTACTGGTAGCAAGGGGCTGGGATAGGTGGAAATAGAGTGTGACTATTAATGAGTATTTGGATGTTTTGAGAATGAAAGAAATATTCTGGAATTGGGGTGATGGTAGCACAACTTGTGAACATATTAAAAACCACCGAATTGTACACTTAAAAAAATAAAACCTTTTTGCTTGAGCCTTCTTTCTCCTAAATAACAGATTAGCTGGAATGAAGGAAAAAAGGATTAGAGAGGAACCTGTCTTTGAGAATTTAATTATCACATACAGGTGATTAATATATAAATTAATAACTTAAATAGACAAAAAGATAGACAGAGATAATTATCATGGATGTGAAACACACCAAAATTTTATAAAGCTTTTTTTTTGCTTTGTTTTTCACTTACAGTCTTTAATTCATACTAATTTTATACTAATCTAAATTAATACTAATTTTGTTCCAGGTACCAGTATCTATTATTCTCATTGACATGCTATTTCATGAGATTGGCATAAAGTTCATAACTATGGATGCTGAAACATCAGTAAATGGAGTTCATTGTCCTTTGGATTCTATTTTAATGTTAGGATGAAAATTTTGTAGTAATAAAGATAAGACCTGTTTGGGGTAAGCATTATTTTTCTAAATAGCTTGAAGCACATTTTTCTTTCTTGAATTTCTGCATTGGAGGTCAGGTTTACATCAGTGAAATAAAATTCAATAAGTATTGATAAATGTGACCACCATCTCACATATGAAACAATTACCTCACCCTGAAGTTTTTCCAGTCATTACCTGTCATAGGCATCTAATGTTAGGATTTCTCTCCTGATAGATTTGTTTTACCTATTTGTGAATTTTGAATAAATGGATAGACAGCATGTTCTTTTTTTTTTAAAGATTTTATTTATTTAATTTTTTAGAGAGAGGGGAAAGGAGGGAGACAGAGAGGGAGAGAAACAGCAATGTATGGTTGCTCCTCACATGGCCCTCACTGGGGACTTGGCCCGCAACCCAGGCATGTGCCCTGACTGGGAATCGAACCGGGACCCTCTGGTTCCCAGCCCGTGCTCAATCCACTGAGCTACACCAGCCAGGGCAGCATGTTCTTTTTTTATGATTAGCTTCTTTAGCCCCACATAATATTTTTGAGGTTTACCCATGTTCTGTATATCAGTAGTTCATTCTCTTCTTTTGCATTGTTTTTGCTAAGGAGTATTTTATTGTATGAATAGGCTACAACTTGCTTATCTGACAGTCATTTTGAAAAGAAAACTTTTATATTCTTCCTCAAGTGTTTTTGTGAACACATGCTTTCATTTTTCTTGATATTTATAACAAAACTACCAATAATTTTCCAAGGTGTTATATCAATTTACAATCTCACCAGCAGTGGACGAGTGTTTTAAGTTTCTCCATGTCCTCACTAATATTTTATTTTTTAGTCTTTTTTAGCCGATGTAGTGGGTATGAAATGGTACGTAATTATGATTTTTCTTGACTAACGATTTTGAGTATTGTTTAATGTATTTACTGGCCCCTTGAATATCTTATGTGAAGTAGCTTTTCATGTACTTTGCTCACTTTAATAATTAGGTTGTTTGTAGTTATTTATTTCTAGGCGTTCTTTACATATCTGGATTTAATTCCTTTGTCAGATATGTGTAATGCAAATATTTTCTTCAGTGTGTAGATTTCCTTTTGGTATTTTTAATTGTATTTTTGATAAGCAAATAATTTTTGTTTTATTTTCTTTAGAAGATTTATAGTTTTAGCTTTTCGTTTGGGTCTAGGCTGTTTGAAGTTAATTCTGTGTATGGTGTGAGGGAGACTGTAACATTTATCAAGTTATTCCAGTGTCACTTGCCAAAAAGGTTTTTCTTTCATGTTGAGATCTTTTTAAAAAATCCATTGACATATATATGTATGTGGGACTATATCTGGAGTGAATTCTGTTTCATTGATCTATTTACCTGTACTCATGACCCCTAAAACCCTGTCTTGCTCAGTATAACCTTATAGTGTATGTGTATATAAGTGTACACACACACCCAAACACACATGTATACAAACACGAACTTGACTCAACTTTGTTCTTTTTTTTCAGGATTATTTTCCTATTCTGTTATGTGTTTAAATATTATTCTAATGATCAACTTATATTAAAAAAAAACTTGTTGGTACCATGACAGGAGTTACACTGAATCTATAAAACAGTTTGGGAAGAACTGTGTTTTTAACTCTACTGGCTCTTCATATTTATGAACGTGGTTTATATGTCCATTTGTTAAGTGATTTTAGATTTTTCTCAATGATATTTTGTAGTTTTTAGTGCAGAGGATCTACATGTCTTTTGTTAAACTTATTCCCATGTATTTTATGTTTTCCCATGTTAACATAAAAGGTATTGTTCACAAAATTTATTTTTCAGTTTTTGCTGTTACAATATAGAAAAATAATTGATTTTTTAATATTGACTTTGTATCCTGCTACTTTACTAAACTAATTTCTTAGACCTAGTCACTGTTTTTTGGATTTCTTAATTTTCAATGTACAGGGTGATGCCATATATGAATAAAGAGTTCTTTTTTTGTCCTTTCCTTGTTTTGGTATGACCTTGTATTTCTTCCCATATGGCCCTAGTTAAAACTTCAAGTACAATGTTGAGTAGAAGCAGAGAGAGTGGAAATCTTAGTGTAGTTCTCAATATCAGGTCAAAAGCATTCACTATCTTACCTTTAAATATAATGTTAGCTATGATTTTGAGATAATTTATATTGAGAAGATTCCCTTAAATTCCTAGTTTCTCTAGATGTTTATTTTTAAATCATGAGTTTGTTAAATGCTTCTGCATCTATTAAGATTATATGATTTTCTTCTTTATCCTGTCAATATGATGAATTACAATTTTGTAACTTTCTACTTTTCAAATTTAGACATGAAAAAGTCATATACTTTTTTCAATCTACTGCTTTAACTGCATTTCAAAAAAGATATATTGTATTTCATTAGTCAGTTTGAAATATTTATTTTTTATTTGATTTAGTGGTTATTTACATTATGTTATTTAATTTACAAGTACTTGTTTTTAAAATTTTATTGTTATAGATTTCTAATGAAATGTCATTGTTGTCAGAGAATGTGCTGTATAAGATTTTAATCTTTTGACAGATATTAAAACTTATTACATGTCAGAAGATATAGTCTATCTTTATGAACACCCAATAAGTGCTCAAAAAGCTGGCGGCCAAGATGGAGGCATAGGTAGATACACTTTGCCTCCTCGCATAAACAAAAGAGGGACAATAACAAATTTGAAACCAAAAAACAACTGGAATTGTCAAAAAAATTGAACTGCATGGAAATCCAACAACCAAGGAGTTAAAGAAGAAATATTCATCCAGACTGGTAGGAGGGGCGGAGACAAGCAGCTGGGGTAGAGAGGATGTGCTGCAAGGCAGTGGTTGGAGGACTGGGAAGGTGACAGCTCGCAGTCCCACATTTGCATGTGGATAAACTGGGAGGAACAACAGGGGAGTAAGACAGACTGTGCAACCCAAGGTTCCAGCACAGAGAAATAAAGCCTCAAAACCTCTGGGTATAAAAATCTGTGGGGGTTGTGGCAGCAGGAGAAACTACCAGACTCACAAGAGAGTTTGTTGGAGAGACCCAAGGGGTCCTAGAATGTACACAAACTCACTGACCCAGGAATCAGCACCAGAAAAGCCCAATTTACTTGTGGGTAGTGGGGGAAGTGACTGAAACCAGCTGAGAGCTGAGCAAGTGGCAGTGTTCCCTCTCTGACCCTTCTCCCACAGACAGTGCCACCATGCAGTGATGTGAGTTGACCCACCTTGGCAAATACATAAGCTCTGCCCCTTACAATGTACCAGGTGCCCTGAGACAAAGAAACATGGCCCAAATGAAAAAAAAGATAAAAACTCCCCAAAAAGATTGAAGCGATGAAGAGATAGTCAAACTATCAGATGCAGAGTTCAAAACATTAGTACTCAGAATGCTCACAGAAATGGCTGAATATAGTCGCAAAATAGAGGAAAAAGTGAAGGCTGTGCAAAGTGGAATAAAGAAAAATATATGGGGAACCACCAGTGAAGGGAAGGAAACTGGATCTCAAATCAATGGTTTGGAGCAGAAGGAAGTAATAAACATTTGACCAGAACAGAATGAAGAAACGATAATTCAAAAAAAAATGAGGAGAGGCTTAGGCACCTATGGCATGACTTTAAATGTTCCAACATATGAGTAATAGGGGTGCCAGAAGGAGAAGAGGAAGAGCAAGAAATCAAAAACTTATTTGAAAAAATAATGAAGGAAAACTTTCTCAATCTGGCAAAGGAAATAGACTTCCAGGAAGTCCAGGAAGCTCAGAGAGTCCCAAAGAAGCTAAACCCAAGGAAGCACACACTAAAGCACATCATAATTACATTACCCAAGATTAAAGATAAGGAGAGAATCTTAAAAGCAGCAAGAGAAAAGGAGACAGTTACCTACAAAGGAGTTCCCAAAGACTATCAGCTGATTTCTCCAAAGAAACCTTACAGGCAAGAAGAGGCTGGAAAGACGTATTCACAGTCATGAAGGGCAAAGACTTACATGAAAGATTACTCTATCCAGCAAAGCTATCATTTAGAATGGAAGGGCAGATAAAGTGATTCCCAGATAACGTCAAGTTAAAGGAGTTCATCATCACCAAGCCCTTATTATATGAAATGTTGAAGGGACTTATTTAAGAAAAAGATCAAAACTATGAACAGTAAAATGACATCAAACTCACAAATATCAACACCAGAACGTAAAACCCAAAACAGAAATGAACTAAGCAAACAACTAGAGTGGGAACAGATTCACAGAAATGGGGATCGCATGGAGGGTTATCAGCCAGGAGGAGGAGGGGGAGAGTGAGGGAAAGGTACAGGGAATAAGAAGCATACATGGTAGGTACAAAATAGACAGGGGGAGTTTAAGAATAGTATAGGAAATGGAGAAGCCAAAGAACTTATATGTATGACCCATGGACATGAACTAAGGGAAGGGAATGCTGGTGGGAGGAGTGGTACAGGGCAGAGGGGAATAAAGGGAAGAAAAAATGGGACAACTGTAATAGCACAATCAATAAAATATACTTAGAAAAAGAATAAGTATTCAAAGAGAATGTGTATATTTTGCCTTGTAGTTTTAATAGTCTATAAATGATAATTAGATTAAGGTCATTTATAGTATTGTTCAAATATTTTATATTTCTTATTATTTTCATGATACTCTACTAATTACTGAAGAAGTAATCTTGTTGTGAATCTTTTGTTCATTTAATCTCTTAATTTTGTACATTTGTATTAACTATTCCATATGACTGAGGATTTTTGTATTTACTTTTCCACAGCAAGCCAACTTAGAGGCAAGGGATGTTTTGATTCCAAGTTTGTCATTTTCTCCTCTCCTCATATATTTGGGAATAATCATTTCCACTCTTTCTTCTTCAGCCTCCCATATGTAAAATGAGAATTTTATGATAGGTGAATGGGATCTGATTTTTTTTCTAAAAGTTGAGGAAGTTCCACCTAGTCACAATTTTTACCTCCACAGCCCTACCAAGATGTTAATTGAGAAGTTAAATCAAAAGTATACTGGTCATTCTTTTGTTGACAGTCTTTGTTTTCTCATTATCTACCCATAGAAAGAAAACACATGCCTAAGAAAGTATTCTAACGACCTAAGGGAAAATTCCTTCTACAGCCAAACCTGGGAATCAAGATAGTTATTAAGTACAGTATGTGAGTAAGAATTACTGGAGCTAATCAGTTAATTCTGTTTTTGTCCTGTTATTTAACAAATATTTACTTGGTATTTGAGGCTGTGGTTGAACTTCTTTTTATAAGAGTTGGACCAGGGAAAAGATTTGCCAAAATATCAACTACAGAAATGAATCTAAATACTTTCCAAATGTGATTACCTGGGAGGAGTTCAGAGTAGAGAAAAAGGAAGGAAGGCTGGGGGTGGGTGGCTCAGAAATGGAGTTACTTTGTGGATCAGAAGCATGCATAACTTGGGTTTGGCTTCCATTGGCTGTGGGTGTGAGGGGCCAGGTTAAAGAGAAGGGGCCAAAAGTGAAGATTTAAAGCCAGAAGCAAGCTAATTTTAGATTTCAGACCTTAGAGACAGAAAAGATTCACAGGATAAAATTACCAAAACCATTCTCCTGCCAGTTCAGAGAGAAGATTAGATATGAAACTGACCTCAACAAAAGGCCAGTGTTCAGCCATTGCTCTAGGCCCTAAAATAGTGATTTAATAAAATTTAGTTCAAATAGATACTATTCACATCAAATAGAATACTTCTTCCTCTTTAAAAGAAGCTGGGGTAAAATGTATTTTGATTTTTGAGATCAAGAGAAAAGTGTTCTGGAAATGTCTCATCTCCACATTCTCTTGACAGTGCGGTTGCCATGCTTTGCTCTGAATGTTCCTTGTCTACAGGATGGACTATGAACATGTGTTTGAGAGTTTGTGTCATAATATCCCAGAGGAGTATTTCCAATATGCTAGATCATCAATTGGTGCAAGTCCACATAATAAAAGGGGAAAGAAAAATAAGGACAATATAAGTTTTTTTTAAATAGAGCTAATATAATTAAATGTAAAGGATTTGCCTTAATTTTGAGATAAAGATTTCTCTATATTTTTGTTTTTAGAATATCCCTTTTGAAACAGATAGTATGGTATATGTGTTTATTTTATTTTATTTTTATTTTTTGTTACATGTATTTTTTATCACCTTTCTTGGCAAAATTAAATTTGACCAGACCTACATAAATCTTTCCATTAAAAATGAGTCCATGACATTTAAATTCAAGGTACAACTTTTTTAGAACAGCCTAAGGGCATTTAAAAAATGAAATAGAAATATACACCCTCAAAACTGAATCTCTATTGATTTTAAGACAATCTATTCTTTTAGCTTCAACTAAGATGGAAAACATAACACCATGTCATTATCTATCGCAACAAAAGTGAGATGCGCCCTCATATAAGAATTGCTAATATGTGAAGAGAGGTGATCCTAATACTTTATGAAATATAGTATATGACTTATATAAAGAACATTCACTTGTTTAACTCATAATTAATGATTATAAGAATTCTTCTGAGTATTTTGTCACTGACACAATGTGTCTCACTCCAGGCTTTGAGGAGTTTCTGAGTAATATGTGAAATTATGTCTTATGTTCTTCATTCTTTTCCCAGTACAGTATTTCTCAAAATTTTTAAGTGTTTCAAGTGATCAGTTTTTAGACATTTTTCATTTGAGAACTATGTTCGGCTGTGCTAAGCACTAGGGCTGTGCAAACCATTCCACAGCCTCAGACGTTCATAGCTCAGTGGATGACCAGCCGACTGAATAACCACCATCACAAGTATGACGTGCTTTTTTACATTGGGAAGGGGCCTGTGGGCTGCTAGACGCATTCAGTTCACAAGGATGGAGGTGTTCCTGATAAGCTGAAGAGTGCAGGGGATATATTTAGGGACCATAAATCGGAAAGGTTTTTGCTCACCCTAAATATCTCCCTAAGCATTTCTCAAAGAGAGTTGCTAAAATTATTCTGTTACATTCTTTAGAAAATGAGGCAATCTCTTTCCAAAGATCAACTTCTCTCTCAGTAGTTAGCATTTTGCCCCAGTGACAGACATTTTTTAGGTTTTGTATTGATGCCGAAATGCCCTACCTCGTACAATAGCAATTTTGGGTATTGCAAAATATAAAGAAACTAACTTGAAGTGTTTGATAATTCTGTCACTGGAGGACAGCAGATGGGCAATTTTGGATTTTTAAAAAATAATTACAAAATTTTAAAGTTACAGTTGACAAACAATATTATGTTGAATTTTGAATTTTTTTTGTAAAGCAGTTTCCTTGTAACTGAAAAGCCCATAGTCTAGTAAATTCTATTTTAGTGGTTTCATTAAGTTAGGAAAATTTCTCTACCAGAAACATAAAATAACTTTTGATCAGTTTATATATTTTGCCACTGCTTAGTTTTCTTTGTACATGAACAGAGAAGCAGTAAGTTTTAGGGTAAATGATACAAAGACCTGGATTGAGAAAATTGGATCATGGCTCTCAGTAGAAAATTTCACTTTGATGCTTTCCCTCCTCAGTATCTTCTTTGGACGGTAATGACACTTCATTGGAGATAGTGAAGAAACACGAATGATGCTTTGTGGAAGTGGTAATAGATAAAATAGGAAACACAGCTTTAGCTGTTTCTTGAAGACTGTTATAATGAATAATATATTTGCTCTCAATTGTGTATATTGACCCTGAAAAACAACTGATAGGAAAACCACAGGACAATTATAAAATAATCATGATACCAAAATAGCAGTCATGTTGGTGCCACAGGTTCAGGGGTAGGAAAGAATTTTAATATGCTGAAGATGGGGCTTTGACCTACCATTCTGTTGTGTGATGAAGTTGAAAATATGTAGCTTGGGATAAGAAATTGGTCTGTAAGGAGAGGGAAAGGAAATTTGTGGCTTTTTTTTCTATTTGAAAATAATTATAGTTTCCTTTAGCCAACTCCAGGAGATTTAATAACTTTTTGTATTGGAGAAAGGTAGCCCATGCCATATGGCTACCCCCCGCTTCTGTGTTCAAACTACAAATAGCACCACTTAAGAGCCGGGGACAATTTGCTCATTGTAAACCTATGCTGTAATTTTTCTTTATGTCTTAAAATTATACTCAAGACCCCTTTCTGGCTCTTGAATGGCCCTTTAAAAAAACCAACTGGCATGTTTTAGAGAGAATAATTTCTAAGTGAGTGACAGAAAACTGTGCCCTTTCCACAGACCATTTCAAAATAACCTTTGATGAGCCCACAATCCATTTTAATTACCTGTGCAACTATCCCATTTTTAATATTGTGAGCAATAAATGACCTTGTAACTCTGTGTAATTGCTTGGAATATTGTTGCTTAGATAAAGAATGTTTTATAAGGACACCTATTCAACCACAAAATTAAAGGCCTGAGTATTTTGAATTTTAAACTAAAATTCAGCCATGCAACCTTGGATAATTCCATTTTTTCCTTAAAAATTTTCTTTTTCTATTTGTATAGAGCAAAGGAAAAACATGGTTTCAGAATGTTATCATAGTGTTTCAAGCAATTTATCACATTATACAATTCATTCAGGCAAAATACTCATTGATTTCAAGAGATGTCATAATTAAGGAAGTATATATTCTGCTTGATAGAAACAGGAAAATGTATAAATACATATTAAACATATGTGTGCTTTTTAAAACAAAAAACTGTTAAAGAATTTTATAAAGATATCAATTTTGTCCCTTTTATAAAGTAGGCTTGGGAAATTTATGACTACTTGGCAATTGACAAAAATATTTAGAGAATGACCACAATTACTCAGATTCACTTTGATTCTGAGTAGTGTTTCAGCTACAAGGCACTAGAATTCAATGATTAGAAACAAATATCTTAAGCTATCAGTCTCTGAGTATTTATTTTTCCGAACATGTAATTATGATCACCACCAGATTATTTGTAAAATCTTTTGTAGTTTTTAGAAGTAGGATACTACTTATTTAAATTACAACAATTTCTTCTTCAAATGATAGCATTCATTTTTAATTTTCAAAGAGTTCATTGTCCCTAAATGAGCAGGTATCATTACTCCAAAACATGGTGTTGAGGATATCTCCACAGTTTTAGGCAGGTATGATAAACAAAATACAGACATGAGTAGGGTACTCCTATTTTTCTTTTAAATTATTTTCTAAATATATTTTATTGATTATGCTATTACAGTTGTCCCATTTTCCCCTCTTTGTTCCCCTCCACCCCACACTGCCCCCCATTCTCTGCCTTTAGTTTTTGTCCATGGGTCATACACATAAGTTCTTTGGCTTCTACATTTCCTATATTATTCTTAACCTTCCCCTGTCTGTTTTCTACCTACCACTTATGCTACTTATTCTCTGTACTTTTTCCTCCTTTCTCCCTGGCCTACTCCCCTGTTAATATCCCACTGTGCCTTATATAAATCCCTTTAACATTTCATATAATGAAGACTGGGTGATGATGAACTCCTTGAACTTGACCTTATCTGAGAAGCACTTTATCTGCCCTTCCATTCTAAATGAAAGTTTTGCTGGATAGAGTAATCTTGGATGTAGGTCCTTGCCTTTCATGACTTGGAATACTTCCCTCCAGCCCCTTCTTGCCTGCAAAGTCTCTTTTGAGAAATCAGCTGACAGTCGTATGGGGATTCCTTTGTAGGTAACTGTCTCCTTTTCTCTTGCTGCTTCTAAGATTCTCTCCTTATTTTTAATCTTGGGTAATGTAATTATGGTGTGTCTCAGTGTGTTCCTCTTTGGGTCCCACTTCTTTGGGACTCTCTGAGCTTCCAGACTTCCTGGAAGTCTATTTCCTTCACCAGCTTGGGGAAGTTCTCCTTCATTATTTGTTCCAATAAGTTTTCAATCCCTTGGTCTTCCTCTTTTCCTTCTGGCACCCCTATGATTCGGATGTCGGGATGTTTAAAGATGTCCTGGAGGTTCCTAAGCCTCTCCTCATTTTTTTGAATTCTTGTTTCTTCATTCTTTTCTGGTTGGATGTTTGTTTCTTTCTTCTGGTCCACTCCATTGATTTGAGTCCCAGTTTCCTTCTCATCCCTATTGGTTCCCTGCACATTTCCCCTCATTTCCTTTAGTGTATCCTTCATTTGTTCAACTAATTGTGACCAACTATCCTCCAATTTGTGAGCATCCTGATTACCAGTGTTTTGAACACTGCATCTGATACATTGGCTATCTCTTTGTCACTTAGATGTATTTTTTCTGGAGCTTTGATGTGTTCTTTCATTTGGGCCATTTTTGTCTTGGTGCACCTGTTACTTTAAGGGGCAGAGCCTTAGGTGTTCACCAGGGCGGGGTAACCCATGTCCTTGTGTTGTGATGCTGTCTGTGGGGGTGGAGCCTGAGGGAACAAAGATGCTCGCTCTGCTGTCCACACTTCCCCTGCTACCCACAAGCAAGTTGAGCCCTTCTTTGCTGGCTCCAGGGAGGGTGGGCAGGCTTGCATAGTTCCAAGTCCCTGTGGGTCTCTCCAATGAACTCTCCTGTGAGGCTGAGGGTTCCTTCCACTGCCACCTTAACCCCCACAGGTGTTTTCAATCAGTGGTTTGAGGGTTTATTTCCCTGCAATGGTGGGTTTCGTGGTCTGCTCTGCTCCCCAGCTTTTTCTTCTCGTTTATCTGTGCGTGAATGAGGGACCACCCAGTCTACCAGTCTTGGCCCCACTGGGTTTCACTGAGTGCACCGGCTGTGTTTCGCCCAAGTGCGCCTGTCTGGGGCTTCTCTGGGCAGCTGGAGCGTTGCCGGTACTGCTCCACAAACTGCTGTTTCACTTCTTGCTCTCACTTGGCTCCACCCCACTTACTGGTCTGGATGAACGTGTCTTCTTTAACTCCTTGGTTGTTGGACTTTCACTCAGTTTGATTTTCTGTCAGATCTGGCTGTCTTTGTTTTTTGAATTGTTGTTTTTCCTCTTTTGGTTGTGCGAGGAGGCACAATGTGTCTACCTATGCCTCCATCTTGGCTGGAAGTACGCTCCTATTTTTCTTAAAATAACTCTATTAAGTCATTGCAAACTCTTCACTGAGATGGTATTGAAATATTAGTTTTCTTTAGGCTAAGAGTAAATGACAGTAACTAAATCATTCCAAGGCCACAGCACTCAATCTAACTTTGTGAAGCCATTATAAATGCTACATGTGAAGTGAGAGCAGTGTTTACCATGGTTGGCTCCATGACACAGTTACATGGACACATTTTGTTAGTACAGTAGAATAGGTGTCCTGATTTGATCTGACCATGCTGGGACAGACAGGGTCTAAGTGAAGAAGAACCTCAAGTTCTGTCCACTTTTCAGGAAATTGTTTTATAGGTGAATGGAAAAGAGAAGACAGTTTGAAGAATTGAGTTTGGTTTATTTTGAGTTTAATGAGTTATTGGGACATTTCAAAGACTAGTTTTTAAGTTGTGAGGAGCCATTTGCACAGAGGTTATGTATTGGGTTGAGCAATGTCTTCCTATACAACTTACGTCTACCTGGAGCCTGTAAATATTTGATTTGGAAATAGGGTATTTGCAGATGTAATCAATTGTAGATAAGGTCTTAATGGATTAGGGTGGTCCTAAATCCAATATAAGTGGAGTTATAATAAAAAGAGGGAAATTTAGACACACACACGGGAGAATGTCATGTAAAAACAAAGGCAGAGATTGGAGTGATGCATCTACTAGTGAAGGAATGCCAGAGATCACTGGGAGCCACCAGATTTTAAAATAGAGGCACTGAACAAAGTTTTCAGAGCCTCCAGAAACCTTGCCGACACCTGGATTTCAGACATTTGTTCTTCAGAACTGTGAGAGAATAAATTCCAGTTGTTTTAAGCCATCCTGTTGTAATTTGTTATGGCAGCCCTAGGAAACTAATACAAATGATAATTGGGCCTGATAGTGAATTGATTCATTAATAGAATAATAACGTCGAAATCAGAACTTCGTGTGATATGCCAAACTAAGAGGCTGGAAGTCCAAAAGAGGTAGGAGGAAAAAAAAATCAGGAAAGTAACAGAACTAACTCATACTCCACATTTCAAGAAAAAGAGCTTCAACACTATCAACCATCACAGAAATTATGAGGGTGAGGACTAGAAAAATGAGGTTGGCAAGAAGTAGATTATTAGACATTTTCAAGAAAACATTTCTAAAAGAGCAGCGCCTCTCAATCTTAAATATGCACAGAATCACACACAAAGCTTATTAAAAATGTAAGCCCCAGAGCTACCATTGGAGGAGCTCATTCTGTAGATGTTGCATGGGTCCAGGACTCTACATTTTGACAAGCATCCCAGGTGATTCTGAAGCAGGAGCTTCTTGGATTTTAACTTGTAAAATGTTGCTATAATGGTGAGGTCAGGGGTAAATCTAGGGTTTGTGAAACCTGAAAATAATATGATTTGGGGACTTTTTCTAAGAAGAAGAATACAAAATTTTAATACATATTAGGAACAAAGTGGATATTTACTTAGCATGAGAAAAGAAATAAAAACTAATTAGAAAAGCTAAAATATTGTAATTATCTCAAACAGTAAAGATAGTTTAAATCTCCTACCAGATTTCTTTCCATTTATGTGTCTGCCTTCCACTGACATATTTCTTCAGAACATATTCATTTTAATATTATCAATAATTCTGAAAAGTGTACAAAATTAATCTGAGATTAAGGCATGATCAAGAGGTAGTCAAATGTATTTAAACTTATATTAAAGTTGTACTCACATTAAGCCATGATTGTGATAAATTACTGTTATGCTACTATTGGATGACTTCCTAATGAACATACATAGGAAATTTTTCACTGGGACATTTGTTTCTTCAGTCAGTTTCTCTGTGTTGGTGGAAATTTGGTGTGTAGCTTTGAGTGGAACATCTAGTTTTTTATCAGGACAAGATGTATCAGGTATGCTAAGATGCCATCTAACAAATTCAGATACATAAATAATGTTAATCAACCCTGACATATTAGCTATTTGTATCCCTGCCATAGATGCATACCCTACAAATGGGAATTTTGATTAATTTCATTTATAATGATCTCATTAAAAAGGAAAAAAAATGTGTAGTGCATTTATAATTATATGTCTCTCTGTTGATAAGAGAGAACACTCATTTTGACTAATCATCAGTGGGATTAAGACCTTCCATTTATCAAGATGGCAGTGAGGTAGGTGGGAGTGAAGTCCACATCCCCCTGGCCACTGGAGAAACACCTAGCTGATCTTCTGAGGAAGAGAGCGAAGAGCCAATGGTATTCCAGCATATATGAAGACTAGAGAACAAAATTATAGGGGACATTGAATGATTGGACAGTAAGGTGAGTGCTTTGGGACAATAAATTCCCCGGGACCAGCGCAGGGACCAGGGCGGGCTGCAGCCCCGGCCTGGTGCGCATCAGGTCTACTGCTAGATTCTTGGGAGAGAGCCAGGCTGGGCTGTGTGACAGGCCAGGTGCTTGTTTGGACTGGCGGGTTTAAATAGGAGGAATTTTTCAAAAAGAAAAGTAGAAAAAAAGAGGCACTCCGTGGCTGTTTGGGAGAATTCTCCGCAGCAGCCTTCTGCCTCCTATGCCCCTGCCCCCTGCAGTCCCGGGGTCAGTACACTCCTGGTGATCAGTGACCCAGGGCAGCCTGCCCATGCACACTCCAGAAGAACCGGAACAATGCACAACTTGTGGCCCTTGACCCAGCAGCTGCTTACCCAAGCCCAATCCAGGGGAATTGGGGACTGTGCACACCCGGTGATCCACGGCCTGGCGGCGGCCAGTCTATACCCACTCCAGAAGAACGTGGGGCAGCGCACACGGGTTCCCAGAGCTCACACCTGGGTCACCAGGGACGAAGTGCCTCCCACCCAGCCCCTGCGCCCAGAGCCCTACAGGGCCAACTGGCTCTGTAGGAGATAGGTGGAAGTGCCCTGCAGAGAGGAGCTGAAGTCCGTGGAAAGACATGATTCAGTGGGGGGCTAAACTACCCGGAAGGGGTGCTGAGAGTCCCTAGTATCTAGGCCAGCAAAGAACAAGAAGGCATTGTGTGAGTTGCCCCTAATTGGTGTACCTCAAGGACAGCACAACTGCTGGACTGAAGGCCTAGGCTGGGCGCAGAAGGGAACCTCGGAACTGGGCTGAAGGCTGGACAACAGCAGAAAAGCGAAACCAATACCTTCCCAGCCTGATGCAGCCAGGAAGACCAGAAGAACAGGCCTGACCTGTTTAAAGCCAGCAGAGGTTTTTTCTTTTAAATTCCTTCTTCCTTTCTGTTCATCTTTGTTTTTTCATTCCTTCTTCCTCCCTTTCCTTTATTATTCCTTGTTCCTTCCTTCTTTTATTTATATTTTTATTATTTTTTTAAATTAAAAAAATTTTCTTTTAATTCTTTCTTCCTTTCTTTCCTTCTTTCTTTTCATTCCTCCTTCCTTCCTTTCTTCCTTTCCTTTTTAAATTCCTTCTCCCTTCCTTCCTTCCATTTTTTCCCTCTTCTTTTCCAACAGGTGAGACATTAAAATCTGAAGCTGTTAAAAGACCAGAGTTAGACCCAAACAGGGGTCATCCCAAAAATCAGAGACAGTGAGACAAATTTCACTTTGCTATTCCAGAGAACTTGCAAGATGGGAGCAGTGAACACCAGTATACCTGCTGGAAGAGGAAACCCACTAACAAAAGAACCACCAACAGATAACAATGGAACAAGTTGAAAGAGGGAGAGGAACCCACACTAACCTCAATCCAGGGCCAACCTGGAAATAC
>PVJI01017878.1:0-34641 GCA_004026765.1 Micronycteris hirsuta
ATTATTTAGAGACAATACTAGTAAAACTATTACTCTGCTACTCTTGTTCAGTGCTGGTAGTGTTTTAAATTGTCACCACTCTTTGGAAAGCAATCTGATGTATAAATTTTTAAATCCAATTACTTAATGTTACATTTCTTCAAGTGTCTCCAAATAAAAATAGTGCAAAAGAGGGACGTATATCTAGCACAAAAATAATAACTGCGGCTTTGTTAATTTCTTAGTTCTAATCTAATAAGTGAAAATTATTCTTTTGTTATCCTAAGAGCAATACATATTCATGGTAAACAATTTAAGCAGTACATAAGCGCAAACATACCCTCCAGTTCTGTTTCCTAGAGGCAACTGCTCCTAACAATCTCATCTGCATCCTTCCAGAATTTTTCTACTCAAATCTATGTGAACACCTTTTCTTCTTATACAAGTTTACACATACAAATTATTCATCAATTTGCTATTTTTACTTACCATAATATTTTAGATGTCTTTCCATTTCAGCACACACACCAAACTCAGTCTTTCGAGTGGCTTAATAATTTTCCATTGCATGGTGGCACCCTACTTTGAGTGCTCAGTACTTGTTTTGAGTTGGATGTACTTTTCTGTTATGAAGAATGCTGCTGAGAACATCTTTGTGCATAAATCTTTTCACATTTACAAGTACAATTGTACGGTATTCTTAGCAATAAAATGTCTAAGTAAAAGGTGTACACATTTTAAATTTGGGTGCTTTATTGTCCCGTTGCCCTCCAATATCAATGTACTTTCCCATAAACAGCGTTTGACAATGCCGGTTTCCCCACTCCCTTTCTGACACTGGGCATTCTCAAGCTCTTAAACCTTTGTCAGTATGGTAGGATCTCATTTTATTCACAAACATGTGTCCTTATTAAGGTACCTAGAAGGGATTCAGTAGAAGGTATGCCACCAGTTACAGACAGATGAGCAATGTGTCAGGAAACAAATCACACAGTGAAAAATTTTATAACTTGAAGAGACATTGGAGGTGATATGTTTCAACTTTTTCATCTAGTATTAAAAACTTACATCTTATTAACTTCATAAAAAATGTATACTAACACACACATAAATAACTCTAGGAGAGTGACAAACCATTTATGCCGACTTCACAGATATGGACACTGAGATCCGCCCCCATGTCACACAACTAGGTTCACACAAAACAAGCTATATCAAGGCTCAACCACAGGTACAATATTATTTCCAAGGCAACATGCAAGTATGATACAGGTCACGGTATAATACAGCTGGTTGATTTGCTGTTTTATTAGTAGAAATCTCTTCTAACTAGCACAATAATAATCGATACTTAATGAATAACTGACAATTTTATCATTAACTTCTCTTTAGCTTTGATATTTACATTTGCTTAATGTTGAATGTATTTTTCCAATTAGTTGAAATTCATCATAGATGCATGTTAGATTTAGAAACCAGAAATTGAATTTCCAAAGCAGTCCCCAACTTATACAGATGCAAAGTGCGTATTATGAAATGCTAGAGAAGAAGGAGAGGAGAAACAGGAAAGGGCCAGAATTAGAACTGATTTGACAGGGTCTACAGAGCTTTATGTCCTCTGTATTTCCATTTTTCATTACAATGTGAGCATTTTTCATGTCACTAAATAGTCTTTGAATGTTTAATTTTAATGCCTGCAAAGAAATTTATTAAATTATCTTTTAGGTTATTCCTGTTTTTTCATACCATAAATAATGCTGCAAAAAATAATCTTATTTGATCAAGGGCTTGGAGGAGGTAGAAACACCTGAAGTGCCCAGCTTGGATGAAATGGGAGGCTTTATCACTAGAAGCTTCAGGACACCTACTAAATTAGGCCACTCTACCAAGCCTGGGAGATGTAGCAGCTGTGCCTAATACACAGAAACACAGGAAGGCTGCTCAAATGAGGAGACAAAGAAACATGGCCCAAATGAAAGAACAGAGCAAAACTCAAAAAAACGTACAAAAAAATATGGAGACAAGCGATCTACCAGATGCAGATTTAAAAACTCTGGTTATAAGAATGCTCAATTAACTTAGTAAGAACTTCAACAGCACAAAAAAAGGCCAGTTGGAAATGAAGGATACACTAACTTAAATGAAGAATAATTACAGGGAATCAATAGTACAGTAAATGAAGCTAAGAATAAAATCAGCAATTTGGAATATAAGGAAGCAAAAAACACCCAATCAAGAAGTCCAAAAAAAGGATAAAAAAAAAATGATGATAGTGTAAGGAGCCTCTGGGACAACTTCAAGTATACCAACATTTGTATCATAAGGGTCTGGAAGGAGAAAGGAGAGAGCAGGAAATGGAAAATATATTTTAAAAAGTAACAATGGAAAACTCCCTAATCTGATGAAGGAAATAGATATACAAGTCCAGAAAACCCAGGCAATCCCAAACAAGATGAATCCAGAGAGGCCCTTACCAAGATACATAATTAAAATGCCAAAGGTTAAACACAAAGGGAGTATTTTAAAAGCAGCAAGAGAAAAGCAGTTAGTTGCCTACAAGGGAACTCCCATAAGTCTATCAACTAACTTCTCAATAGAAATTTTATAGGACAGCAGGGATTGGCAATATTCAAAGTGATGAAAAGCGAGGGCCTACAACCAAGATTACCCTACCCAGCAAAGCTGTCATTCAGAATTGAAGGAGATATAAAGGGCTTCCCAGTCAAGAAAAAGCTAAAGGAGTTCATCAACACCAAAACAGTATTATATGAAATATTAAAGGGTTTTCTTGAAGAAGGAGGAGGAGGAGAAAGAGATAGAGAAAATATAAAAAATATGAACAATCAAATGGCAATAAATATATATCTATCAACAATCAACTCTAAAAAACAAAGTAAATGAACAAGCAGAAAAGAAACAGACTCAGATATAGAGAACATTATGATGATTGCCAGATGGGAGGCAGTTGGGGGGTTGGGTGAAAAGGTGAAGAGATTAAGAAGTACAATTTTGTTGTTACAAAATAGTAATGGAGATGTAAAGTACAGCACAGGGAATTTAGTCAAATATTCTAATAAGTATGTATGTGGTCAAATGGGTGTGAGATTTATTGGGATGACGAGTTAGTAAGTTATGTAATGTCTAGTCACTGGGGTGTACACCTGAAACTAATGCAAATTGTATGCTAAGTGTAAAAATAATTTTTGAAAAAAAGAATAGAGAGGGGAAATGTTAAAGCCATACCACTAAATGCAGTTTATCTTAGTTGTTTTAGTTTAAACAAGCCAATTGTAAAAAATATTTTTAAGGCAATAAGGGAAAGCTGTTCATGGACTGGATAATTAACAATAACAAGGAATTACTGTTGGTTGGATATGTTCATTATATTTTGGTTGAGTTATTAAAAAGTCTTATTTCTTAAAGATATGCACTAAAGTATTTATAAGTTAAATGGTTTATGTCTACCACATGCTTTAAAATTACCACCCCCCTAAAAATAAGTCATGGAGGGAGGATGCAGGATATGATATAAAAATAGCAGAACATTAATAATTTTTGAAGATGAGTTTATTATACCAGGTTCATTACTCATATACATTTGAAAATTTCCATAATAAAAAGTTAAATGTAATACAGAACATTTAAAAATAAAAAAGAGTGTATTCACATATTTATTTTACTTCACTCCTCCAAACACTGAGTATTCTCATTACATTGAAAGGTTTTTAAAAGGGAATTTATGGATAATGGTATTATGGATCTTTCTATTCCACCCTCCTCCCCATTTTCCACACTTTATATTTTGTTATTTTACTTTATATTTAAGTGGATTAAGTTTGGTTGTTTATACATGACTAAAACATGCAACAAATTGACAGCATTAAGTATAAAGCTGCCTGATCCTGGACTCCTAACAGCAAATCAATGAAGGAAGGTTTCAGTTTGCCGGTGGGCTTCACCGAGGGTGAGCTCAGACTATGCTGAGAAGGATTGGTAGAATTTAAGTTAGCAAAGAGGATGAGGGCCAGGGAAAACACAGACAGGGGCCCAGAGGTTCTCATGAGCAAAACACTCTTTAGAAACAATTGTTTTGATGAACCAGATAAATCAGATAGGGCTGGTTTGATTCTAAAATCTTTTTGGTGGTTTTCTCCTGTCATTTCACATAACATAAAAGTCATACCTTTGAGTGGCTTCCTCTATCTCCTCCCTCAAAATTATTGAATTAAATATGATCAAGAAAAATGAATGTTAAGTAAAGTAAGTAACATTAATTTTCAAAACCATATTTCCTCTGGTAGGAGACCGCGTGCTCTCTGCAAACCTTAGTCTTGATCAGAATTCTCATAGCCATAGCCCATTATGCCATGCTGATGATTTACAGAAACCCAGTACACTCATGCTTTCTCAATTTGTTTTCTGCACTCTGAATCAACACACCACTTGGCAGAATTTCCTTAGGTTGCAGAATCTAAGCTGACAGTTTTCAATTTGGTGCTTCCAATAAATTCTTTTGCTAAATATAAGTTTTTTTCCCCCTCAGGGAATAGAGGGAAGAAAAGTTAACATAAGCCTATTTTTAGAGAATATTAATTAGCTATTTAAATATAAAGTCCTTGAACCTATTTGCAAACTAGTATTCAAATCTGACCACTTCATGTGGAAAGAGATTAAAAAATGGAAACTAAAAAGCAATCATAAGGATATACGATATTACACCAAAAGTCAAAGTCCTTAAATCACTCTGTTTACATTCAGTTTCCTTTTACTTACTTATTCATTCATTGTTGTACTTTGATGGCCTATGTCTGGATAGAATTTGTGGCTTTGCAAGATTGCACTCCCAACAAGACTCATTTTGTGGCAGAGCCACAGTTGCCTTTTTTCACTCCTCAAAATGTGTATAATACATAAATACTCATAGAAGCTTTATTTGTAATAGCCCCAAACTGAAAGTAACACAAATGGCCCTGATAGAGCTATATCATGGAGTACTACTCAACAATAAAAAGGAACAAACTGTTAACACATGCAACAACTTAAATGGGTCTCAAGGTCATCATGATAAGTGATGCCAATCTCAAAAAGGTTGCATACTGCATGATTATATTTATAGAACTTTCTTGAAATGAGACAACTATAGAGATTGAAGACAAATTTGTGTTCCCAGGGAATAAAGATGTGTGAGGCAATGGCAAGGCTCTAAAGGGAAAGCACCAGGGATAGAACAGTTCTGTAGCATAATTTTGGTTGTGATTACACAAATATTTCTGTGGGGCCAAAGTACGTATACTCACACACAAACCACCCCACACAAACACACTCACAAATGAGACCACGTAAAAACTGTGAAGCAGGAGAGAAACTTCTGATCAAGATGGTGGCATTGGTAAACACAGCTTGCCTCTTCACAAAACCACTTCAAATTATAACTAAACTATAGACAACCATCTTCAGCATCATCAGAAATTGAGCTGAACAGAAGTCCTACAACTACAGAGTAAAAGAAGAAACCATATCAAGACTGGTAAAAGGGATGGATAAGTGGAACAGACTGGTCCCACATCCACATGTGACAGATAAAAATTAGGAGGGATATTTCAGGGTTGAGGGGTCCCAGCCCCACACCAGGCCACCCAGCCCAGGGTTTCAGTGCCAGGAAGATAAGTCTCTATAACTTCTGGCTGTAAAAAACAGTGGGGATTAAAGCTGTGGAAGATAGAAACTTTTGGAATTCTAGGCAGTTCCCCTTAAAAAGCCCATATACAGACTACTCAGTCTCTTTCCCTCTGAGCTCCAGTGTAGGAGCAGCAGATTGAAAGGCATCAGAGACATATAAGGAGAAAAACTGAATTGTCTGACATCAGGGTGAGAGCTGAGAGATAGCCTTCTACCAGACAGAAGTGCTAGTAGAGATCATTGTTCCTTTTCTGTGCTCTCTCCCTATAGAGCTAGGAAGCGGGCATGATATCTGAGTCTCTATCAACCTGGCTCACATGGTTTGCCCCATCCTGGTGATTCCCTGAGACCCTGCCTCACCCAACTTTTAGGTTCAGCCAAGCTGTTTCCAGTGGTTTTTCCATATGGATGGCTTGTCTAGGCCCATGCTTCAGATTTCCTATATTCTCTCAAACAATCAGCATCTGGCTTAAGTGAGCCCCAGACATCATTCTAAGTTGCCCCAGGCCTGACACTAGTAGCAGTCAGCCTTGGTTCACAGCTGGGCCTCTCTTAGTCATCTTCAAACCTAGCACAGGTAGCAGCCATCTGCAGGTAGCTTTGTAGCTAATGCTGTATGAACTGGGCAGAACACATGGCAGCTGACCTTGTATGTGCCAATAGGAAGCAAGGGTCAACTACAAGAGGAGGGTGTATGCAGCCTGCGCAGTGGGCACACTTTGAGTATCCAGCTTGGATAGTAGGGGAAGCGGTGCCACTGGAACCTACAGGACATCTACTACATTAAGCCACTCTATCAAGCCTGGGAGACATAATAGCTCTAGCTAATACATAAAAACAAACATAGGCAGGCTGTCCAAATAAGGAGGCAAAGAAACATGGCCGAAATGAAAGAACAGAACAAAACTCCAGAAAAAGAACTAAACACAATAGAGAAAAGCTATCTATCAGATCTACAGAGTTTAAAAGTCTATATCTGACCCTAGAGGAACTTAGTGAGGTCCTGAACAGCATAAAAAAGATCCATTCAGAAACAAAGAATACACTAATCTAAAGAACAATTTACAGAGACTCAACAGTAGAGTGGATGAAGCCAAGGATCAGTGATTTGGCGTATAAGGAAGCAACAAAAAAAAAGGAATCAAAACAAAAATGAAGAGTGTAATGAACCTCTGGGACAACTTCAAGCACACCAACAGGGGTGATGGAAGGAGAAGAAGAATAAGAAATTGTAAACTTATTAAAAAAATAATGAAAGAAAACTTTCCCAATCTGGTGAAGAAAATAGACATACTAGCCCAGGGGGTCCCAAACAAAATGGACCCAAAGAGGCCTACTCCAAGACACAGCATACTTAAAATGCCAAAGGTTAAATACAAAGAGATAACCCTAAAACCAGCAAGACAAAGCAGTTAGTTACCTACAAGGGAGCCCCCATAACACTGTCAGCTGATTTCTCAAAAGAAACTTTGCAGACTAGAAGGGATTGACAAGAAATATGCAAAGTGATGGAAAGCAAGGACCTATAACCAAGATTGTTCTACCCAGCAAAGCTATCATTTAGAATCAAAGGGCAAAGTTCTTCCCAAATGAGAAAAAAACTAGAGGAGTTCACCACCACCAAACCAGCATTTTATGAAATGTTTAAAGGTCAAGATAAAAAATATGAACAATAAAATGGCAATAAGTATATATCTATCAACAATCGAATCTAAGAAATAAAACAAACAAACAAGCAGAACAGAAACAGAATCATAGATGCAGAGAATGTTTTGATGGTTGCCAGATGGGAGGGGGGTCTCGGGGGTGGGTGATAAAGGTGAGGGGATTAAGAAATACAAATTGGTTGTTACAGAGTAGTCATGGGGAGGTAAAGGCCAGCGTAAGAAGTAGAGTAGCCAAAGAAAATACACGCAGGCTCATGGACATGGACAACGGTGTGGGGATTGCCTGAGGATGTGAGGGAGGGGAACAAAGGGGAAAAATTTAGAACCATTATAATAGCATCAACAATAAAATATAATTTTAAAAAAGACAGTGGGAGATTATAAATTGGAGTTTCATTGTTCACTGTTACGAAGATTCAGTCTACAGTCTCAGATATGAGATGGACAGATACAGTCAGTCCCCAGCCTTAGCTTTACTTGTAAAGTCCTGAGATATCCGCAAAGAAGAAAACCTTTTACTCAAAAGTCTGACCTCATGTCTGTTCAGGATGTCCCTAGGAGGGAAGAAATTTTTAGCTCTTAATATCTGTTGGCCTTGAATGAGGTACCTCTCATACACTGGTTCATAGGAGAGGCAAATAGTGTAGATTGGAGTAGGCTTATAGTTGGCTGACTGGATTCAAATGCTGGCTTCATGCTTTACAAGCTGTTTTAACTAGGATTTCTAAGCTCTTTAAAATATTCTGGGAGCATTTTCTCAACCCATTGAGATTTTGCTTCCCAGCAATTGTCATCAATTTGGCTCAAATAAACTCATAAAAAATTAAAATACATATATACTGTGAGAGCAGAATAAGAACTGTAGACTAGTTACTAGTCTTATAACAATGTCAATTTTTTGGTTTTGATATTACATGGCAGTCACACAAGATGCCACTATTTGGGGAGATTAGTGAAAGGTTCATAGTACTCCATGTATATTTTTGTAACTCCCTGTGAACCTATAATTATTTTAAAATTTAAAGTTTAAAAAAGTGCACCAGGGTCTTCACCTATGTTTTCTCTCTGCTGGAACCATCAGTGCCCTGCTTTTGACCCTTTGACCCCTAACCCCCTGATGGCTGCCAGGAAAGTCTTCCTTGCCTCCCCAGAATAGGTTTGTTTTCCACTGTTTTATGTTCTCATGACACTTCATAGATCTTCTTTGGGCTTAGCACAATGGCCATTAAATAATTTCATTAGTGTAACATAAAGTTTAATACTGGCCTTCCCCAGACTATAAATTTTAAAAGGGCACCATGTTCACCACTATATCTTTAGTACCTAATATAGTCCTTAAAGTGTTGTAGGTGCTTAGTCAATATTTGTTGAAATAAGGAGTGAGAATGACACAGCACATGAGCAAGCATTTCTGTAAGTCACAGCTGGGAAATTTTCAGTCTGAATACAGAGATGAGATCATGGAGAAAGTCAGGACACAGCTAGTAAGTACTTCATCACATTTTATACAGATGTCTGGTACCACAAAGGGTATAAATGTAATGCATACCATGCAAAACATTCAATTCAGTTAGAACCAATCATATGTGGTTATTGGATTATTTTCATTTTGTCAAGAACATTTTGACTATTTTTTTGGTATTGGTAAAAAAATTTTTTAAAAGTCTCTACCCATATTTTCTGTCCTCTAGGGTTTTCCCAATAAAACACTTCAGACCAAATCCTGGTAATGAGGGCATTCCTGATTTTTGGTGGCTTTCAAAGCTCTTACTGCCCCCAGGGCCAAAGTAAAATCATCAAGGAGGAAACTCACCATTGACATTCTGACACCTCGTTTTCACAGCTTATCTCCTATCTTTAGGATCCTGCTTTCTCTCAACTCAAATTATTTTATCCCTTTATACCGCCTTCTCTCTGTTAAATATTGATACTTTTAGTATGGAATACATTCATATACACAGAATTGTCCCTCCTTCCTTTTCCTACAGCTTCTCGCCCAAACGTAGATTCCTTAATGTTCAGATTAACCCATAGGAGGAAAGAATATGACTATATTTATTAAAGTAACGATGAAGCATCTATCTCTAAAACAAAGAGAAGAGATTTTTGAACAGAGGGAGCAGTTATATAATGTAGCTGTCTCTTGCCCATTTCCCCATCAAATTCCAGAAGAACAAGGATCCAGATGGGGACATGGAAGCTCATTTCTGAAATTTTGCCAAATTTTAAGTTATAAATCAAATGAAAAGTATGAGTCATGTCTGGACATGCAAAATTTTGCAAGACCAATGTGTGTGTTCTGGAAGCAAGCACCCAAAAAGTCATGTTTGAGATCGCAGTCTCTCATCCAATTAGTTCAGAGCTACATAGTGAAGGTAAGGCTAGTGGCAGAAACCAAATGCCAAACAGAACAGGGAAATCCTATCGAAACTCAGGGATAGCAGAGAACTGTTTCTAAAATTAAGTTCTTATGTAAGAAAACTTGATTTTATTTCATTAGTGGTTTAATTCAGAGTAGCTAAATGATAAGAACCATTTGTGTACCACTGCTTTCTCAGGCATAATTATATTAACATCATAAATTAAGCATTTTGTGTTTATCTGGTTTGTTTATGGAAATGACACAATTTTTTATTATCATTACTTGACTCATCATTTCAGACAATGCTGTTAGTAATGGTAAAGACGGTAGATCGTAGAACTAAGTAAAGGCTAACTTTAGAGTAACAATATTGTTGATTAACATAGGAAATTAAAAAATCAAAGCAAATTTGTTAATTAGAATTTTCCAGAAGATTTTTCTCAGAATAACAGATTGCCTTTTGTATTTAATTTCTCACTTGGCATTTCTCTTTTGACTGAGACAAAATTGCATCTGAAAGTATCATCATGTACTGACCCACTGTAGTGCCAGACTACGGAGAAAGTAATAACCCATGTTCTCTCTTCTATTCTCTGGTTCCATTTACATGCAAATCTCCACCCCATTTGAAACCACATAAATTACCTCTTTTAAAGCATAAACCATTTATCTGTCCATTTTGTTGTTCCCTAAGTCATTTTGAAAAAATAATACTCACTATTGAAAAAATAAAGTTAACTTCCAGTCAAGATGGTGGTGTATGCAGACATGGCTCACCTCTTTGCACAGCCACATCAAAATTACAACTAAAATATAGAACCATCACTCAGAACCATCAGAAATCAAGTTGAATGAAGTCTGACAGACAACTACCGAATTAAAGAAACCATATCCATCCGGTCTAGTAGAAGAGGCACAGGCACAGAACAGGCTGATCCTATACCCACATGTGGATACAAATTCAGGAAGGATATTTCCACAGGAAAGAGTCCCAGCCCCACACCAGCCCCCCCAGCCCAGGGTTCCAGGGAAATGAACAGTTTTAGCCTCCAGGATTGCTCACTGACATAGAAAAATTCTCTTTTTAAGTGGTAATTTTGGTATTACTGAGTTTCATGTAATCAAAGAAGGTAGCTTGGCATGATGACTCTAGTTAAGTGTTTTTCTTATAAGTTATGAGCTCATTCTTGACTACCACTGAGATAACTGGTTTGCTTTGTAGTTATAGAATGTCAAAACAAAATCCAAACCTGCATTTCACATCACTACACACTTTTAATACATTCCTTTTCTTTTATTTTTTCTCTGGTCCTTATGTGCTACACAATAAAATAGAATAATAGTTCAGTGAGATCATTCTTTAAAATAAAATGATTTGATTTCAAAAATTAGAAACCATGAAAACTATATATTTTTGCAATAAATCCCTTTATGTTATCTAAATCACCACATATTAACTAAGGCAACTTTTCAATAAATTTTCTGTGATGTTCATAACCCCCTTGCTGCCAATTTATCTTTATTTTGATGTTCTACTTTCTCTCTCTATTGAAGAAAAATACCTGTCTACTCAAGTCCAAACAGTTTCTATTCAATATAATTTTTGCTATTTTTAAAAGCACTCATCAGTCATTTTGGAACCTGATCTAACTGTTAGTTCATTAATTAGCTTCAGTGCATGCTACTTGACACTTTTTCAAGTCACAACTCAATTTCATATCACACTTCTTTGCCCCTGAGAATTTCATGCCAATTTTGATTTTCTTTTTAGAGTATATTTTTTTATGTTATGAAATTAATCAACTTGTGGGGTTTTAAACAATCCCAAAAGGCAACAATAAACAAAAAATATATATTCATAAGAGCAATGATAACCCTGCCCGATGTTATGTGAACCCAAGTTCACAGAACTAAAAAACATAAGAGATTGTGTAATTCTTCACTGGATTCGGAACTACGGGCCTGCAGGTTTTCACTTTTCAGTTGTCCAGATACTAGAGGGAACTGTGTGGTATGGTCACATCTCTCATCTCTCTTTTTGCCAATGGAGTATAAAAATCAACAACTGCCAAAAAATAGAATGCAGACTTTCTCTTTAGCTTTAGAGAATGCAATGTATAAGCTGGAGAAAATTTACAGAAACACCTACAGTAAAAAAGGGAAAGGAAAACCATACAAAGAAAAGGAAAATTGCACCATGTCCTCTCTCCACTACCTTTTGCCTCTTAAAGACCAGGGAATGACATGATTGCATCTCAAAAGAGAAGACCAAGCCTAAAACCACTCATAGTACAATTTGGCTACTTGGCATTTAGTTGATGAAATAAGTCAGTATAGATACATAATCTAGATGAGTCCAGTGGCTTTTTGTCAGGATGTTTATCATCTGGAAACTCACACACTCCCTATTTCACCTGATCTAAAGGAAAACAATCAAAGAGTTAGACCCCTAATCAAGTGGATGCTAATATAATGAGTTGTTCTACTTTATTTACTCTCTGCGCTCCTGGATCCTTGAGTCTTCCTTTGATGGTGCTTAGCTGGCAGCACTTTTCCATCAGTATTCTGAACATCGATATTTATTGAACACCCACTACAGCAAATGAAGAGGTGCAGAACATTAAAGTAACTATGGGCAGATCAGAGTATATGACTTACACGGCTTCTGTGGAGAAGCTTAGAAAATAAATCCATGATTACCATTTTTTATTTGTCA
Organism: Micronycteris hirsuta; assembly: GCA_004026765.1. Lineage (NCBI taxonomy): Eukaryota > Metazoa > Chordata > Mammalia > Chiroptera > Phyllostomidae > Micronycteris > Micronycteris hirsuta. The sequence continues at coordinate 12,404 of PVJI01017878.1, forward strand.
AGTGTAGAATACAAATTCCTCCCAACTAAGTTTTCTGATTAATCAACCTTGTATTTTCATTCTAGCATACGTTGTGTGTCTTCTGTTTCAGTGAATGAATCTTAGGTATCGTTTCAATGTTGGGCGTGATTCATGATTAAGCAGTGAAATAACTATGGCTAACAGTCCATGGTGAGCACTTTGGTGTACATTTTATTTAGTAAAAAAAAAATGGTAAACCCTTTGCTTCTGAAGAAGAATTACAAATAAATATAATTTAAAAATCAAGTTAGAATTTTTTCATAATTAGAAATTTTTTGATCACCAAAAGCTTAATTTGGAAACAGATTTAACACAGACAAATAAATCAGACCTTTAAATGGGTTTAAGTATTGGATTCTATGACAAGTCACTGCATTTTTATTGCTTACCTGTGGCCGGCAGTACCAATCTGTCAGCCTGGACTTTGACCCAGGCCCCTCAGGACTCATATACAAAATATCTGACTGTTATAATAAAGTTCAAGATTAGAAGAAAAACACTGTGAATGATAGTCACAAACTGTGGGTGTTGAAGAAAAGAGATGTCTTTTCTGAGGCAGTGACATTGTTAAGTATTTTTTTTAATCATTACTGCTTATGCTCTAAAAGTGAAAACAAGTATTATTGCCTTTCAAGACAAGGAGTAAGATAGCCACTTACTTTGGAAATCCTAAAAACTAATATGGTAGACTAAAACAAATGTGCGAATACTCAAAAAACTCAAAAGAGTACTAAGTAAAGCATGAATGGTTTATGGGAATTCTTTATTGTTGCCTTCTGAGTTTTAATTCTTAAGCTTAGTTATAAAATGTAAACTAGACAATTTAGAAATACCAAGAGATTACTTTTCTGACTTCCCCACCCCCTGTGTTTCATAGGTAAATCATAAAGTGGAAAAGATTAATGTGAAAAGTCTAATCAAAGGTGCAGTTCCTCTGAATTGATACCCATAAAATTCAAAATTTGCTACAGTGTCATTTATAAAACATTTCCATTGGTATCTTGGGCCAGTCTCCTGAGTATTTAATCGAAATGAAAGGCATGAACAGCTTTTTGATTCTGCACAGGCCAGCAACCTAGGCCCTCAGCAAGAGGATGCTCCCCCCAGGTGGAAGGCCTGTGAATGAGTGCTGCTTCTGCCGGGCGGGGCTGGGAGAGTGTGCAGGGCTCAGAGTGGGCGGAGGCCTATGGCTGTTCGAGCTGTACTTGCACAGTGCATGGCCAGCCTGCCAAGGCTGTGTGTGGTAGTGAAAGCCAGTCCACATCTCACTTCCCAAGTGTCAGCTCAGAAGACCATGTATTTGTCTAATTCACCCACCCAGAGGGGCACCTTCCTTCTCTGAATGGTGTGCCCAGAAATCGAAACTGGTGCCTTACGTAATACACACACACAGATATCCTGCCAGCGGGGACCTGTATTGGGTCCAAACAACCACTTCTTCCAGAAACTTAATTCAAAATGCATGTCATAAAAAAATGATGGTAGCCCTTCTTTTGCACTTAAATTCTGGTAAATTTTACTTATTATTAAAAATTTAAATTTTTTCATTTAGTTTTACAACATACTTAAAAGAGTTTTTTATATTGATCATATAAAATAGTATGGCTAAGATGAACATATTAAATGTAAATGTAATTTTGAAATTTTGATATTTTCAGTTAAGTTAATGATTTGTTATTTTAAAAGATTACTGTTGAGAGATCAGTTAAGAGATCAGAGACGCACACAAACTAGGGAGTCAGTTAAGAATGAAATTCCAGGAGTAAGATCTGGGTCCACATCATGGCACCACAAGGAACTTAGCTGCCTAAGCCTGTTTCCTTATCCCAAAATGGAGCTGACATTAGCACCCACCTTGCAGAGATACTGTAAATGTTAAATAAGACTATTCATATGAAGCACTTAGCACAGCACCTGTGAAGTAGATAACAAGCACTAAATAAAATATTGGCTAGGAGGAGGAAGAAAAGGAGGAGGAGTTGCAATGGCAAGGTCATAAACAGAATTTCGAAAATAGTCCCCAAAGAAGTCCTGGTTAATCTTCAACCTTCAGAAACTATGAATTTGAAGAAAGAGTATTCCCATGATTATGTTATATTATATGGCACAGCTGACTTTAAGAAGATTATCCAGGTGGGCCTAATTGAATCACATGAGTCCCTAAAGCCAGAGAACATTCTTCAGATGGTGTCAAAAGAGGAGATCAGAAAGATTCAAAGCATAGGAAGGATACATTGCTCCACCACTGGCTCTGAGATGGAGGGGGCCACCTAAGAAAGAATGCAGGGCAATCTCTAGGAATAAGAGCAGCTTCCTACTGACAGCCAGCAAAGAAATGGCAACACAGTCCTACAACCCCAGGAACTAGATTTCTGCCAACAGCTTGAATGAGTTTAGAAATGAATTCTTTCCCAGAGGCTCCACAATACAGCCCATCCAGGCCAATGTCTTAATTTCAGCCTTGGGAAACTCTGAGCATAGAGTCCAGCTGTGTCCACGTGGTCTGCTGACCTTCGATAACAGTATGTGTTGTTTTAAGCTGCTAAGATTATGGTAATTTGTTGCGCAGCAACGGGAAACTAATACAGATAGTTTGAGAAGTGGCTTGACATCCAGAAAGGATACCTGTTCTAATTGTTTGGGTTATTTCCAAAAAAGACATTCCATGTTTGATTAGAGAGAAATCTTGTGGGAGAATTTTAATCAATAGTTAGAAGTACTACTTGGTACTAGTATAGTGCAAAAACAGTTTACTATGAAAAATCAAGTTTCAACCTTTCTGAAGGTAGGTGGCCAACAAAAAAAATAGGATTACCTCTAAAAATAGTTTGTCAAAATAAGCACATGGGGTAAAATCATCACTCTGAATCCCCTTCTAGAGAATCAATTATCTCTCATTTATATATTGTCTGTACTGGTCAAATATGTTAAAAGAGTATGAATAAAGTATCTCAGAATAACAAGCAACTAAGACATTACTGCTCAAGGGCAGTATCTTCTAATTTGCCTCACATTGCTTTTCTTTGGGGGGACTGCTTATCTTCCTGTTGGGTGAGTTCACATAATACAGTGCCTTCCTCCAGAGGGTTAATGCTTGCTTCGTGTCAGCCAATAAGAAGACCCCAAACTATGCATAGTAGCTTCTATATAATGATTGGCTCAGAGTTGCTCATAGTGCTAAAGCACCGTTAGCCAAGTGGCTAATCAGGAAGAGGCTGGAAACAAACAATAGACAGGCCTAGACTCTGCGGGTAAAGGTGGATTGTGTCGTACATCAGATTCATGATGTTCCAGCCACTGCCTTATCAAAATTTTATTCTTTCTCTCTTTTTAAGAAATTTCTTCCAACAAACTGCTTGTTACGATTTAACTAAGTAATTATTTTACCTTCTTTTGTGTTTGGGAAAAACAGGATAAACAGAAAGTGTATATTTTTTACATTGCCATCTTTTGGAAGCTGGATAATTTCAGGAGAAGTAACTTCAGAATCATATATGAATATCACGTACAAATATTATTCATGCATCTCATCTCCAGATAACTCATACTGCCTGGGCTATCCTTTTGCTTGCTAAGTGAAGTTCTTTCAAACGATATAAATTGCAGGAAGCAAAGCTTGGGGTTCAGCATCTCTCTGTAGGACGTGATTTGGTCAGAAGTGTGGTGACTAACTAATTTGGTGAATTGCTGTTTGAGCTTATTTTCAGTTGAAGTTCTGCTGAGAGAAGAAAGAACAAGCAGGCGAGCAGAGAACATAGTATATGCATCGCTGAAACTTATTGCTTATCTTTATTGCATTTGAGTAAGTGCTCTTTTTTTTTTTTTTTTTTTTTTTTGCTGTTGCCAAGTAAGTCATCATATTTTAGTTCTGCACTGAATCCTTCAGCAGGAGAGGATATTTGAATAGATCCTGAGTGCAAGAAATAAAAAGAATGCACATTTTAGCTCAGATGCTCCCCTCCCCAGCCTCTCTCCCAGCATAGTCACTGGTCACTGGCACAATTCATACCAATCTGTGTAACATATAGAAGAAATGATAAGGTTTTATCTTAATGTTTTTATCTAGTCAAAAAGTATATTTATTCTTCTGATAAAAAATAATGCATGCTTTTATTTTAAAAATACAGATATAAGAAAATGAGTAAAATTTACCTGAAGTTTCTCTTCTCAGAAGCCCAATAACATTCTAGTGCCCATCACTTATCTGTTTATATATACCTACATTTATGATATTATTTAAATATGATCACAATGATATGATTTTAAAAAATTTCATGAATAATTTTAGTTTTATATGTTATTTACCTCCTGCCTCTTTTCTTTTCTTCTTATATGCCCATCTTTCTCCTAATCAATCATATACAAATATTTTACATAAGTAGCTTGCTATTTTACCTCAAAATAGACTCATATCATATACTTTTCTTTATGTTGCTTTTCCCACCTAGCCATATGTTACCATCCTTCAAGGGTAACTGCAGTAAAATTAACAACTTATTTTTAATAGTTGTGTAATAAACCCTAGTGTAACTGTACCACAATTTATTCAATTATTCCCCTATTAGGAGTATCTAGATTGTTTTCAGTTTTGTTGCTATTACATATAATAATGCAATCAACATCTTTATATGCCAGCACTTTTATTTTTACAGAATAGTGTTTCAAAGTAGAATTGTTAATCCAGAAGAGCGCATGGGTTTGTATACACAGACATACATGTGATGTTAATGATATTGTCAAAGTATTTCCCAAGGTAGCCTAAGCAGCTCCCATGTCTAGAGAAATGTATAAAGATATCATGTCCCCTGCAACAAGCAACTGGACATAAACAATTTGATGAGTGAGTCGTGATATTTCTCTGTTACTTTATTTTACATTTTCCTAGTAACAGACTGACAAAATATTTTTCCTGTATTTATTGGCCATTTAGGTATTTTAATTGGTAAAGTGCCTACCCATTTCCTTTGCCCATTTTTCTCCAGGCTGTCTTCCTTTTACATAACCATTAAGAATCACAATGATGGTTATTTGAAGAGCCTGAGGGATACTGTGATCCCCAATGTTTGTCTTTCCTGACGTGACCCTCTGTACTCATCTCTCCTTACACACCGCACGGTTGGCCAACTGCTCTTTTTAACCATGTTTACTCTTTCTCCGCGAGGCCTGAAAATCCTCCTACTTGGAAGCTTGTTTGGGTGAAAATGATTTATGCTCTCCTTGGCTTTGGGGAATACTGCTATATACCAATTGTCACGAATGGGTTATAAGTCTTTGGAGTAAGAAAGGATTATTTGCTTTTTTAAAAAAATGTATTTTTTGTTTATCTAGGTATCTAATTATAGGACAACATAAAAAATCATGTCTCTCCGTAAAGTCCTAAAAGAAGCTGTGAATACTTCCTCGATACGTCCCAGCAGGGGCTGGTGGTCTTTGGGGCTGCTATTTGCCAATACCTGTGAAGAGGACATTGCACGGCCCAGTTCTTCTCCTTTATTTCAGGCTATTGGTAACCAGATGAGTTCAAGTTGTGGAGAAGATTTAGTGTTTGTGTAGATGTGGCTTATGCTTCAGGCCTGTAACTGTTAGAAAGCATTGTTTCTCGGCAGAGTAGGTGAGAGCTTGAGGGTTAGTGGGCAACAGAAATATTTATATATTTAGCTCTGTTTGTTCTGGCAAACTTCAGCGTGCAGACCTGGCTCTCTTGGCTCCTAGCAATGTGTGGCCAGACTTTACCTGTGCCTACAATTGTGTTTGACTTTTCATTAATCTATCAGATGCCTCATTCTCACCACTTCCTCCAAGACAAGTCTCCTACCTTGTTCCTTCCTGATAGAACTGACAAAGTGGCTGATAAATCTTCAGTCTGAATGGCAGATTCCAAACAATATAGCCAGAACAAGTACGTCAGAGCTGGAAATATAATATGCTCTCTCATTCTCGGTGCTCCCTTGTAAAAGGTGGTACGCACATATGCTGGCAGCAGGGCGTCCTGTAAGAAACTTGGAGCTCTGCGTGAGAGAGAAAATGAGACTCTGGGTTTTCTCAGGCGAGCTCAGGTATGCCTCTGAGTCACGGAGCAAACTGGATTTCCAGTTACCAGCAGCATGTGGCACCCGGATTGTGAAACACTGCTAATTTACTCGTAAGTCTTGCTTTTCTTGAAGCAATCCTTTCCCTTGAAGGGATCTTTTAATTACCATCCTCTGGACGAACCAACCAAGCTGAAAAACCCTGAAATCAGCTGAGAGAGTCCTCCTTCCGTGTCGGTGTGCAGCCTCAGCAGGCTTCCCTGCCTCTGGAAGCAGTTTCTGTGGGCTGCTTCCTGCGCAAGGCCGGAACTGAAGGGAGTATGTTGTTTCAGATATCACTTCATTCATTATCCTTAAGAACAGAAAACTTGAAAGGGAAAATTTTTACAATCTGAAAATTGTCACAAGGTTTTCATGAAAAACAATAGCCCTTTTGGGTTAATGATATCCTTTCTTTGTTAGGGGAAGTTTTTCTTCTGCTCTAGTGTGGTGTGATGTTACCATAGGGACAGCTATACTGTGAAGCAGCCCCGAGTTGTCCCTGTTCTAGCTGCACTCTTGCTGGGCCCCTTCTAAGTCAAGGCATAATGCCGTTGTATATGGCAACGAAATAAAGTAACGTGGTCTAATATTAGACTGACACTCGGTAACATCCTACTCTAAGAACCAAGTTTCTGCTAAAAACAGGTAAACAGAAAACAATTGTAAATAGATTTGGAATATGTGCTTTTCCATTTTTTAAAATCAATGTACGATATTGGTACAAAGCTGTACGATCTACCAAGGAGGAGGAGTCAGTTGGTCCAGTCCAAGTCTCATCATTTAAAAAGTTGCATCAATTGCTTGTAGGTTTAAAGCTTAAATGCTTAATGAAAGGTTGTGATTATGGTTTGGAATAAGATGAGTCACTGCACCAAACTTAGTCATGAAATAGTAGAACTAGAAGAGGCTTGTAGATGAGATCCAACTTTTTGTCTCTCTCCATGTTAAGTTAATGAAACCATCTAAGGCTACATTTTCCAAAACATGCTTTATGAAACACAAGCCAACCTATCCACTCTGCCAAAAAGAAAAAGAAGAGAGAGAGAGGCAAAGAAAGATTCTGGAAAATATGAAGATTCACAATAGTATTAAAAGTATTATAGTATTAAAAGCTTTATTATGACCTTCAGTATAGAAAGTGATTTAACTTGGTTTTGCCTACTCTTTTTTAAATGGATTTGAATATATATATATATCTCCATCCCTGCTAACATCCTGTGGAGACACTGCTATAAAATAATATTGATCACTGAATAATAGCAATCAAATATTGATCATTACACTGAATAATATTGATTAAATTGTTACAATTACCAGAAAATCTCCAGAGAAAATTTAAAACTGTTCTTCAGAGAATTATGCCATTCTCTCAGAAACAGTAAGCATTATTCTTGATTTCAAGAGAGAACTTCTTTTTGGTAAACTGGTCTCTATATTAAGAAAATGGACATCCCTGGCTCTTATTGTTGAGAGGGAAGGGTAATGCTTATTACTCAGCTTTCCATTATTTCTACAGGGTGAAGGACATTTGAGTGTCCCTTCCTGAGAAGGAGCACTTGAGGAGAACAGTTCCTCTCTCTCTCTATTTTTGTGACTGCTTTTATTCTGGGTGACACTGGGGCAAAATCACTGCTCTTGTCTCACTTGGTCACTTGGTTCTCTCTCCTCCTGTAACTACATGTGAATGTAGGCTGTAAGCATTAGACTCAACTCCCTCCTTGACTGGGCCTTGAGGTAAGATTGTGGAGTTGAGTAAAGGAAATGAAGTGGTGAATAGCGGAAGGATAGTAAGCAAAGTAACAGAGCACCTTACTCGAGTCTCAGGTCCACGCTGTGTCCTCCAGCATGAGAAACCATGACATTTAGGCTAGTGAAACAGATTCTATCCTTTAATTTTAATTTAGTTGCTTGTGTCTATTCTTAATTTGGTTCTGGAAATTTGGAAACCAGAAGTGAGGATAAACATAATTAATTGGCATCCTCCATCCCTAATACCTATTATCCTTATAATACCGTTTCATCAGTTGAAAACGATTATGAGGTCACCCTGAAGCAATTTCTTCCTCAGTTTAAATAATTCCAAGTTCTTTCTCCTTTTGTTCCCTACAGGTCCATTTGCCAACACTAATTATTTTTGTTGCTCTTTTCTGGTTCATTTCCAACTTTCCCAATCACTTAAAAAATACAGAGCCCCAAATGGGACAAAGCCTTCTGTGGGCCTGGCTTAGTCTGAGCCTCTAGATGGTTTGCTGGCCAGCATTTATGCTTAGTAGTGTATGCAAGTATATCCCCGTGTTATATCCGCTTTCATAATAAGAGACTGGCCCCGATGACCCCACTCTATGGCTCACTGTGGTGTGCACTGCTATGCTGTGAGGTGCTGCACAACCATGACAGTACGATGATGGCATCAAGTAAGCATTTCTCACTAAGCATCACTATTGCTCACTTCTATCTAACGCTTCACACTTATATGCAATTCCTAGTGGGTCTAGTGGGTTTCTTATTAACCTTACCTCAAAAATATTTTGTTTAAATTTTCCTTGTGGTTTAGGCTAAGAAAATTTCTCATTCATTTAAAAACCTCCAGTATATTTTGTCAAATTTACAAATGGTCATTACAATCTTGAGTTTGTTATTCAATTCCTAAGCATAACATTGTTTCACTAATGTACACTTAATGTTAAAATCTTTGCATATATAAAGTAAGATACACTTTATAGATTTGCAATTTGGAAAATGCTCTCACAATATTTTTTTAATTCATTTACTTGACAAATACAGGTGTGGACAAAAGTAGGTTTACAGTTATTCATATGGAAAGAGACATGCAGGTTATGATGATTACAATAGCTTTATTAATATTACAAGAGTAAACTTTGGGTTTCACGTACTCACAACTGTAAACCTACATTTTTGTAGTAGGCTTGGTGGTGTGTCAGGGACTGTGCTGGCCACCCATGAGATAAAGGTAACTATTGGGTTGGCCAAAAAGTCTGTATATGGTTTTTTTCCATAAAGTAAAAGACATACTTTTCATTTTCACCAATAAACTTATTGGTTTGGATATTTTGAGTATGTCGACTATCTCCTGCATGATATAACATTGATTGTTCTCAATTAATGTCTCAATTTGATCGCTATCAACTTCAACTTCCCAACTGTGGAGCGTTTTCCAGCAAGCAATCTCCGGCATGAAACTTTGTAAACTACTTTTGACAAGTTTGATCAGTCATAGCAACCTCTCCACATACTGCACAAATCTTTGTGTTTCACTTGTGTTTTTTACCATTCTTGAAATAATAAAACATAATATCCTGGAAATGTTGCCTATGTTTTTCTTTCTTCAATATTAAAATGGCTACACAAAAACTCACCAATTTTGGTAAGTTTTTTTTAAGGTATGTTGTTGTGACAGCTGTCACAATACAATTTAACAAGATTGTTTTGAATGCAGTTAAAGACAACTAAGCGCTACTAGAGCTATCACACAGAAAAAAACCAAACGAACTTTTTGGACAATCCAGTACAACATTTTGACCGACCTCAAGAAGTTCACAGTGTGTGGGTCCGTGGGAACAACTGCAGTACCATGTGGTAAGTGCACAGGAGAAGAGGCAATGCTTTCTACATGGGCAGGGGAGAGGGTTTGCAGGGAAAGAAGCAGTTGAATGAGGTTCACCATACATAGGTCAATAGGCTGCAGTGGAAGTGTAGAGAAGAAAGAAACGACAAACAGAAAGTAGGCACAGATTTTAAAGATGTTCAATATACCAAGTGTTGACTCAGCATGCTCACTCACTAGCTAGGCAGTGTACTATCACTCAGTTTACGGATGACATATCTGGGAACCAGAGAGATACATGAATCAAATGTTAGAAGAAATATAAGTTGTAGACTTTTGACTCGTAGACGATTTTTCTTTGTACATGAAATGTCTGTTGTAAAAGGGAGACAGAAAATGTTTACAATTTTAGTCCAATTTTTTCCCTAAAGTTTCTTTTTTATGTAAGAAGTTAAAACATGTTTATTGCAAAATATAAATGAATGAAGAGTAAATAAAAACATAGGTAATAACATTTTGAAATATTTTCTCTCTCATTTTCATAAATAAATATGCATCCATATTTTATAAAATTCTAGCTAATATGTATACAGAGTGGGTAAAAAAGTAAGTTTACAGTTGTTTGTATGGAAAAAATAAAATAATGAATAAATGATAATACAAAAATAAACTGCTTTGCTACCCACAACTTAAACCTACTTTTGCCCCACCTGGATACTATATTGTATCCTACTCTCTTCCTTGAATAAATCATATTGTGAATATTTTCCTGTTACAAATAAGTGTGCTTTCACGCTATGATTTTTAATGACTGCAAAGTATTCCATTATTTTTAATGCCTGTAGAATGTTCTATTATAAAAATGTAATGGCATTCATTTGTCTATTTCACTATTGTTAGATATTTTAGTTGTTTAGCTGTTTAGCTATTTAATATAAATAGTACTGCTGCAAACAACTTGTTCATATATCTGATTCTTTCTTTAGGATAAGGATGTCAGAAACTATAATGCTTTTAAGGCTCGTAACACTTGCTGGCAAATTGTCCTAATTTGAAACCTCACTAACAGTGAGCAAAATGCCAGTTTCACCACCAATGACAGCACTGTGCATCGTATAAACACCTCTTTGTGCCAGAAAATAGTCTTTGGATTTTATTTTTTGTTAACTCTTTGGGGAAAGAGGGAGTGGGGATGTGGGAGATGCATATAGTTACCAACCTCATTCGCATTGTCATTTTTTTCTTTTTTTTTTAAATTTATATTCTATTACAGTTGTCCCAAATTTTTCTTTTTTGCTTTCCTCCGCCCAGCTCAGCCCATCCCCCCTCTCCACAGTCAATCCTCCCATCATTGTCCATGTCCATGGGTCATTTATACATGTAATTTGCATTCAATGACTAGGGCCCTTCTATTTCCAGCCATGCTTGGCCATTGCGGGAGATATCCATCTGGCATACAGGGACCAAGCAAAGTCTGTGTCATTCACACCTGGCTTGTGACAAATGTCAGAGCATAAGTCCTCTCCAGTGCTGAGAAGAGGAGCACTTGTCACATGGCCCGGGGCAGGCAGCAGGGAGTTCTTCAAAGGAACACTGAGGCTTGGCACTCAAACACTGCCCTCCCAGCATCCTGCGGTTATCCATCCACCCAGTCTGTCTCCTGGGCAGTTGTCCCCTCTCCTCAGGGGCAATTTCCTGTGACCGTCAATCAGAGCCCCCCACCCCCACTATCCACCAAGGGTTTTCAGTTCCCACCTCCCTACTGGTCCCCCACAGAAAAACAAGCAAACACTTTGGACTTCTCTCTGTGACATTTTAGAGCAGAACTGTAAAAAAATATATTTAAGGAGTTTTAAAATTATGAAACATTTCAAACATACAGAAACATACTGAGATTAATACAAGACTCTTCTGCCCATCACTCAGATATAACAAATAATGATATATTACAAAATGTGCTTCCAGTATTGTTTTCTTCTCAAGGACTAGAATGTGAGGGATACACTTCTCATTCTGTGCTCCCCGTCCTTCCCTCCCTCCCTCAGACATGACCACAAAATTGAGGTGGTGTGGATCCTTCTGTAAACCAGGTAACTGTCAAAGGAAACTGCTCATTCTGTTTCCTTTTCCTGGGTCAATCATATTTCTTTTCCTTTATATAGTTAAAGACACTGAGTTTGGCACTGAAGAGAAAAGAACTATTTATTTGAGAGAAAAGAGTTGTTTTCTTACTGATATGTGGTGTCATCAAAATAAAGTGACGGTAGGAAGCCCCTTCACGCTGGTCCTGACCGACGACTCTGGTCAAGGAGACGAGAGGGCCGTTAAACATAACAAATATGAAGTCCAGGACATAAGTAGGTGGTTGAAGCAGCAGGTTTTTCAGAAACGCAAATCTGGAGTAGTCTTCGAAGTAAAATGGTTCTGAATGGAACTTTAAACATTCAATAATAAAGAACTATGTAAACAGAATACGGTCATTACTTTAATGATATATTCAGCAGACAGCTATAAAATCACATTTTGAAGACTACTTAATAAATATAAGAACAGTCCATGACACAATGTTAATTTAAAAAAATAAATTAAAAGGAAAAATGATTAACTGCATATATAGTATTATCCATGCATGTGTATATACATACCCATGTATGTAAGTAGATTGATACAGGTGGATTAATAGATAACACAGATAGATGAGAGCCATTTTGTTTGTATTTGTGTGTATGCTTATTTCTATGTTTTAGATAAAAGACTAGGATAAAAAGCAAAGCAAAATATTAATGGTTGAGTAATAGGATTACAAATAAATTTTGTTTTTCTAACTAAGTTGTTTTTGTTTTTAAACTAAATTGTTTCTTTAATTTTCCAAAATTTTCTATAGAGTTTTGCAGATATTTCTTTACATAACATGTGTGTGTGTAAGGAGTGAAGTTAAAGTTAAATGGATCTTAATTCAATAGTAAAAACAATTTTGCATTACTCTAGCAATTCAGGAAGAAACCAGCTTACTTGAGAGCTTTACTTTAGGGTCTCCAATTCATGAAAGCCACAGAAATTTTGATAACTTTAAATGAATGGTTGTAGAGTGGATCTTTATCTTAGGTTTATATAATGAGAGATCTATTTGCAAAAAAACTGACTTTGTGATTTCAGTGGTCTTTTTAATAAATCATGTTGAATAGGTTGCCACTGTGATCAACTGAGCATAATTGAATTACCAAGATAGAAAAAAAGAGAGATTCAACTACAGGTAATTGATCCAATAGCTAAATGTAGGCACAGAATCAACTTCAGAGTCAAGATAATGAGTAAATCAAGGTAAACACTTGTTTTGAAAAATTTATTCAAATATGCTTGGAAGCAATAACAGATATTCTAGATTTCCAATACAGAAATTATTCTTTAAAAAAATATTTTTAATCCTCACCTAAGGGTACTTTTTTCCATTGCTTTTAGAGAGAGAAAAAAGGAGAGAGAGAAACTTTGATTGGTTGCCCCTCATACATGCCCGGACCAGGGACAAGACCTGCAACCTAGGTATGTGCCCTGACCAGGAATCGAACTTGCAACATTTCGGTTACAGGATGATATGCCAACCCACTGAGCCACATCAGCCGTAGATGTGGAAATTATTGTATTTTAAACTATTTATTTATAATATTGGTGACAGATAATATGTTTTGACAGTTTTTGTGGTCTTAATTTTATTTTTTTCATCTCTGAGTGCGCAGACCACCAATCACATCAGAGCACACAGCTTCTCTCCTTTCTTCCCTCTTTCACTTCTCAAAGCACCAGCGATCTCGGCTGTGTCAGAAATGGCATGTTTCAAAAATTTTTCTGTGAATAGGGGAGAAGCTATTTTCTTACTTTTTTTTTCATATTTATTGTTGTTGAAATAATTTTTGTTCACAAAATTTTAATTTCCGGTAATTTTAAATGAAAGAAATCGACCAGCTAAAACTGAGTAGAAATAATTATTCATAAAATAAATCTTATGTTGAAAGTTTTAATAAAAGGGATCTCACTTTTGGTTGAAATGAAAATGTCTCAACACAATCTAATTCAATTCCCTCCGTATTTATTTATTTTTTTTAATAAGAAAACCATGCCTGCCCTCCCAAAGTGACCTGTTCAGATTGTGGCTAAAGTTTTCCAAATCTCAATCTACTCTTCGGGGGCGAAAAAAGAAAAAGAAAAGGACTCTCTTCCAAATAGTTGTACGTGGTTATCTTTTTGTCCCAGTTGCACACTGTTACTCCTGGGCAGTCAGCACCGAGCAGAGGCCATGTCACATAGCCAGCAAGGCATAGTGAGACAGACATTTTCCTGAAAGCTCCTCTGACCTGGGGACCTTCTGCCCACCCAGACCGCACTGCAACTGACCAACACAATTTATTTTAGACACCAGGTAAATCTGATGATGTGAAAAACAGAGACCGCTTAAAAGCCAATTGCTTTCAGAAGGGCTTCTCTAGTGTTAGAGCCCACTATAAAATTAGCGATTATCGTATGTCATTATAGGAGGCCAATTTTTATGTGAAAGATCTATTTTGTTGATTAAATGAAATTCTTTTTAGTGCCAGTAGGTCACACATAACATATGTCCAGTCAATTATTTCAGGAGCAGTTGAAGATTTCTCTTTTCACAGTAATAGTTTTTCTGGCAATCAATAGAGCTTTGAAGAACAATTTTGCTTGATAATGACCTACATCTTTTTTATAGGAATTTCTTCCCCCAAGATGGATAGAGCTGGGTCATGAGAAAGGATGATCAAACCTGTTTTATTGTAATTTTTCCAGAAAGATCAATGGTTTTGCACTCCAAAATGATAGCATAAAGCAATAGTTTTTAGCAACTTGAAATGACTAAAAACAAATGTGGGTTTGACTTGACAGATGTCAGAAAAATATTGATACTAAAGAAATAGACATTCTTTTTACAGGAAATCTCATCTTTTTTCATCTTACTTAGATCAATAAAACAAATTTAAGCCATATGGTAGTCAATAATCTAGCCAGGTAGAAGATTCAATATTAGATATTTGGGAATTTGGCCTCAGGTCTAAATCTGATCCACTAATTTTCTATGGAACAATCATTTAATTTTTCATTGCTTCTTAAGTAAACTCTTAATGCTTAGCTACCAATTGTGATTATGAAAAAAATTACATATTTACTAAAAAAGACTTTTATTTATACATGGTTTTTTGCTTCCAGTTTGTGCCCAGATTAAAATGAGCATTTCAGGGAATCTGTTAACCTGCTTTTTAGTTCATACATGCAATTTACACTAAGTAATATTTTCTCCTGAAAGGCTTAAAAAGACTTTTACTTAAAAGACTTAAAAGAGTGGCTTAACTATCAACCCCTTGTTGATGCAAACAATACTTAAATTGACAATTTGGTTAAATATCTCTGCCCCGAGTAGCAAGTACCCACTCTGTTAAGAACCCAGGGAACCTTGCTGACCTACTCTTTTCCTTTCTTTCTCATTCTCCAAGCAAGATAGTTGAAGCTGTGGCCAAACTTATACCTGATACCTAGGGATCATGCAGAGGTATCCAACCCGTGACCCACCAGCTGCATGCATCCTAGGGTGACTATGAATGCGGCCCACCACAAAATCATAAATTTACTTAAAATCTTTTTTTTTTTCTCATCAGTTTTCATTAGTGTTTGTGGCCCAAGACAACTCTTCTTCTTCCAGTGTGGCCCAGAGACATCAAAAGGTTGGACACCCCTGGTATGGCGTTGGAGGACAAAACTTAAAGGTTAAAGAGTACATTCGGGCTGTACCCACTGCCTGAGCTGGAAGGGGCAGAACTGTGATAATGGGCTGGTTTGTGCACAGGTGCCTAATCCAAGAGCTGCAAGCCCATGGAATAAGAAAGCAAGCCTTCGTCACACATTAAGTGGAGAGGAGAGTCAAATGTTATGCATCCCAAGGAATTAAAGCTAGAAGGGAGCTACATCTAATTCTGATCCTTGATAGACTTAGAGGCATCAGATATCTGCTTTATTCACACACTGGCCCTGTAAACCCAGCAATTATCCTGAAACAAATCTGTTCCCTTGTGACTAGGCACTGCCATGGGAGCACCACATTGAGAAATCTGGTAACACAAACTAGACACAGGAGACTATCTTGTGCAATTGCGTCTGCCTATCACAACGGTTTCTCCTCAGTAAGTATATTCACTCTGTATACATATACAAAGTTACATAAGTAAGAGACATATATTTAAATCTCATTAAACCCCATGGCATCCCTTTTGGAAGAGAACAGAATAGTCTGGGATTTCACACACACACATACATATATACACACAATCTGCCATAGCCTTAATGAGATTTCCTTTGGGGATTCTTACCTATACTTGAACAAGTTCTATGGAGTTAGGATCATCAGACTCCTGAGTCTGCAAGCTGAACCCTTGATCTGAGGGGATGGCAAATGGAAAGCGGTTCTCCATACTACTGAAAATACTGTAATTACCAGTAAGTGCCCCAACAGTTGATTCTAAAGCTTCTACATCAAACCAAATGATAAATGTTGACATTTTGATACACATCTTTGAGATTCTTCTCATCAGTTCCTGATTAAGAATATTCTAGATGTAGTGTAAATATACCATCTCTGGGCTAACACCAATAACATATTGACAAGTCTGGAAGCTGGAATTCTTTGTAAAATACAAATGTCACTAATCATGGAAGGAAAGAACAATCAAGGATGTCCAACAATTCCTGTGATTTTCTAGATACAAACAGTGGTTCATACCGTATCTCTTCACTGTGACCATCCCAATAAAGAACTCTTCAGAAACTGAAATGGGTACTCTGGCTATGAATGAGCCTTCAGCATTCCAACAGTTGAAAGTTCAGACACTCATCCAGACACCACCTAACCTTCCACCACCACTGCAGCTGATGCTACGAGAGTATCCTGGCAAGAGAAATCTCAGTGCCCACATCTCTAGAAACTTGGTCCTGCCTCAAATCAACACCGAGTATGAAACAGAAAATCCTGGCAGTTGATGCTAAGTTTGAGTCAGGTCTCCAGGCAGACAATGACAAGGCGTCTAAACACTGCAGTCCAGAAAAGCTGAGGAAACCAGAATAGGTAAGTGAAATGGCTACATTCTTTAAATGCTTCAACCTGCACACTGTCTCAATGTGTAGCAGTTTGTGCCAAACAGATATCAAGTCACACAAGAAAGCAGGGCTTTTAAAAAGTAAAAAAAGGCACCTCACAGAAAGCTCCTATGTTCTGGGAACCTTCCATCCGTCCAGACTGTCACTATAACCAGGACAGTTCAGCTTGGACAGCATATGAATGCCTGATCGCGTCAGTGTCTAACCGAGGTGCTACCCAGAGTCTTTCCCAGACTTTACATGATCTGTGTCATCTTAGAAAAGGGGCAGCATATCCCAGAAGAGCTATTAACAATAGCTCTTATTCTAGGCATGCCCTGGATCCTTGCCTAAAGCCTGATCCCTTGCTCTGTTCCTTGTCTATCTGGCTCAATTTTCTAGCTTTGGTATCTGTGACCCTTATCATTTGGCAACTGTCCTTTTGGCATCTGGGAGCCTTAGCTTCCTTCCCGTTGTAGAAAAATGAGGGAAAGAAACTAAAAGCAAAAATAAGAATCTCACCTTTTCCTTTTAGAGGTAATCGCTGTAGTAAGCATTTTAGTGGTATGGCCTTCCAGAAGTTTACCAGGTCTATTAACATGCATACACACACTAATTCTGCATATATATGCACAGAGGAGATCACACAGGAAAAGTATGTATCACAATGCCTGGCACACACTAAACACTCAGTAAACATGATCTATTGTTTTAGGTCTGATTTGTAACATGTTTCAGTAACATGTAGTGAATAGGCTCTGCATTGATAAATATGTTCTATGCCATAATTTTTAACAGATACAGAGGGTACGCTATAATTTAATCCTTTATTGTTAGACATGAGTTGTTTACACTATTTTACTATTGTAAATGCTGCTACAATAAATATGATTCTAGTTAATTTTTTACATTACAGGATAAATTCCTAATAATAGAATCGCTGGGTCAAAGAGTTTGCATAGTTATGACCTTTGATATAAAGTGATAAACTTGCTAACAGAAGACAAGCTTATAGTCAAGACAGTCTCCCATCAGCAACACATTCAATTCATTTGCTCATTTTTTTAATCAACACATGAATTTTATGAATTATTATAAATGCTACAGATACTTTTGGGACCAAACATATAAGTATGTTGTTTTCCTGGGTATGCAGTTGAAAGGGGGAAAAGCATTAAATAAATATCACAATAATCAATACAAATATCACAATGTTCAATTATGAAATCTAAAAAGTGTCATGACTATTAAAAACAAGGTATTATTAGGTGTGTATTGGTTATGTGTTGATGTATAACAAATTACCCCAAGCCATACTGTTTTTTTTTAAAGATTTTATTTATTTATTTAGAGAGAGGGGAAGAGAGGGAGAAAGAGAAGGAGAGAAGCATCAATGTGTGGTTGCCTCGCAGGTGGACCGCACTGGGGACCTGGCCCGCAACCCAGGCATGTGCCCTGACTGGGAATCGAGCCAGTGACCCTTCGGTTCACAGCCCGTGCTCAGTCCACTGAACTACACCAGCTAGGACCACCATACTGGTTCTAAACAATAAATGTTTATCTTACAGTCTCTGTGGGTTAGAAATTTGGTTGTAACTTCGCGATAACTTCTGAAAAGATTTAATATGTATATTTTAGAGATGACAAGGCAGGTTTAGTGAAAGATTAAATGTGGATGAAGCAAAGAAAGAAATCAGAAAATATTGCTAGGCTTCAACAATTGACTATAGGCATTGTAAGTTTTACCAATGCTATTTACTGTTCTTATTATTTGCTTATTCAACAGGTAAAAGTTATTTTCTCATTTGATTTTTGATTTGCATTTTTTTCATGTGTTTATTGGTGAAGGGGGTGTTTTGATTTAATTATTTTATGGCTATTTTTATAGCAGTTATAATACCATTTTTCCTAATGGTAGAATTCATATTAGGAACTTGGTCTTTAACATCATTGTTAGTAATGTAACTATTAGAAAAATGTGATATATATTGATAAATGAATAAGTAAGGTGCATAGTAATTGTTTATAAATGCATGTATAATAATAAATTTATGTTTTTAGATGTATATATGTTTTCAAAGACTTTAATTGTCTGTTGTCGAATGCATAAGAAACTGGTAATAGCTTTTTTCCCCCCTGGAGAAGGGAACAGCTGAGAGACAGAGATTTACTTTACTTTTATACTTTGTCTATCGTTTGAATTTCATTTCTTATGCAGATATTATCAGTTTTAAAATTTGCATTCTACTAATAAGTAAATAGGTATATACAATGGCTTTATTGAATAAATATATGACATGCTTCAGTACCCATTCATTCTATTATCTAGTGGCTATTTTACTAAATTAAAAAGCTACATCCAAAGACTTCCAGGATAATTAATTTTAGAATATGCTTGCTCAAAAATGCAGATTGTATCATGGTAAGAACTGAATATAAAAAGTCATTCTTGGTGCATGGTAGCTGGTATCCTGAATCATTAGTATCAATAGTATTTTCCTCTGTGTGTCAGGGTCCTCTGTTTGGACATTGTCTGCACCCAGGCTGATGGTTTCTTAGCACTCACTGTTGAGCTTGTGCATTATCTAGATTCTTTGATTCACATCCTTAGCTCCTCTGCCACCTACCTCTTAATCAGTTTTCTGCTCATTAACAGCTCCAGAGGGCATGGTCATAAAGGAGAAGTAAAACTCAAATAAATGTGTTATTGTTAATTGCAGGTATAAAAAGGCTTTAGGAGAAAAAGGTTAAATTCTCTGATTAAAATGAGAAGTTTTGACTTATCTTTTTCTTTTCATTCTTAATTCTTTCACATTCATGCACACTTCTTACTACTAAGCACTGGTTTTTCTCTTCTACTACCCAAAAAAGTATGATTTGCGTAAAAGATTATTTAGATGCTTATTAGTTCATTCAACATCACAAAATTTACCCCCCAAATTAGGCAATACAAACTGAGGAAACAAATACAGTAGCAGGTGTTGACATTAGGAGTAACCAAAGAAAGCAACAACAAAACTTTAAAACACATAAAAAGGATAAAGTGGTTTATGCGTGACCCAAGAAAAAATACAATAGAATGGCCAGATGTAAAATGACTGCTCAGAAGAAAACTGTCCCAAAGAAAACAGAGACTGGCTGTTTCATGCACTTGCTAAAAGAACTAGGAAAAGAAAGAGAAATGGGGAATATCCAGACACAAGAAGGAGCAGGAGCAGGTTAAATGAATAACTGAAATGTCGCTGTAGTAGACACATTGTTTAGTAGGTAATCAATATCCATTCATCCTATTCTGATACCTGTTTTCAATTTATCCAGCCTCAGTTCTATGATCTCTGATTAGAAAATGCTACCTTAACTCCAGAGGTGGCACATGATCTAAGACTGACCAGTCAAAGCATCACATTTGCCTGGCAACAGTAATTGATTCCCAATAATCCCATGGCCCAAGTCAGGCCAGTCAGAGCCACTAACATTTGTTTTGGGAAATTGTATCACTCAATTGAGAAATTATGCATGTCCTTTTATACTCAACTAGGAATTTGAGAAATTTAAATTCAGGAGATGCTTCTACCATCTTGCTTCTGTAAGTGAAGTTGAGAATGAAGCAAACACTCAAAGGATGGAGAGCCATGTCCTGTCAATAGGATGGAGAGAAATTAAGGCTCACAGGATGTTGCTTAAGCTCATGCCTAAATCAGCCCCACAGGAACCCATCCGTACTCCTTGACTTCCCAGTTACATTAAGCTAATTAACTCCAGTCCTCTCACCCATGCCACTTTACAATAGTTTGGACTGAGTTTTCATTGTACAGAAAAGAGTCCTAAATAATAGGTTTTGCTCATGTTAAGGCTCTGTGGGGCGGGGGGCGGGGGAAGTGGTCTCATTTTTGTCTTACTAGTCGGTAGACACAGGTAGGGGTTCTGTCTTATAGAAGTAACTGGCCAGTCATTCCCTGGGAAGATCCAACGCAGCTCTGGTAGGGCCACAAGGAGCAGGCTTTTGGGCAGCAAATGCTAGTGGTTTCACTTTCAAAAATTCAGAAACTGGTAGACCCCAATGAGGGATCGCTGAGAAAATATCTGACATTAGATTATCTAAAATTTTGTAATAGGAAATATTGACCTGTAAAAAAATGTAGATTTGAGAGTGAATAAAAAGGCGAATAAAATTGGTGGAGAGCAAAGAGATAGGACAGTGAAATCCAGAGTAGAAGTGTGGGAAATGCAAAATTATTTCCATCTCTCATATAATTGAAATCTCCCTGAACCTGGCAGTGTAACTGATGCCTATAAAACATGACAAATTTCACTGTGACATTGAAACTTGCTGAACTAAAACACTTGCTTCCATCACACTTTGCAATCATCATCCTAGACTTGAACTTTTGGGAAAAGCTGAACAAGATCAAAAACTCTGAGACATTTGTGTGATAAGCAATGACCTCTTCAGAAAAATGGCACAGTGACTAAGTGGATCACTTAGGTATGAGGCAAGGTGGCAAGTTACTATGCACTATCCAGTAAGATGCTTTCTGCATGAAATATGAGACCAGAACTCTTTTAACAACATTATAAACAAAACTATGCAATTAAAGCCTATTGCATGACTGGAAGCAGAGATAAGCTAATAAGATTATGAACCAACTAAATAGATCCTGAAGCCATATGACGACATCATGAAATTTTAGAAGATGCAGCTGGCTTCCCGTGATATTTTTGCAATTGAAAATATGTAGCATCTGGTCTTACACTTATCATTCTTTGCTGAAGTAGTTGTCATCTTAAGTTTCTTTTTATCATGTAGATGTGTGAAGTTTAAAAATAAATTTAGAAAATTTTGTTAAAGCATGCTATCCAATTTTGAGTAAAAATAAGCAAAAATTAGTTAGTTTCATAAACTAACTATGAGGATGGTCAGTACCCTGAGCCTTTACACTTGCATTAAGCAATTTTGTGCTCTTGGAGCACCATTAACCTAGAGAATGATTGTCTCTTATGCAAATATGGAGCATTCAATTCTTGCAAGCTTTCAGTATAAAAAGGTAGTATAGTACATTGGACGTAGGTTTCTTTGGTTCAATCTTAATGTCACCACTTACTAGCTGTGTGACTAAGCAAATTACTTAATCTCTCAAGTTCCAGTTTACTCATCTATAAATTAGGAATAATAGTAACTACTATTAAATGACACAATATTTTTAAAGTATTCTGTAGCATGTCTGACTTATATAAGCCTCAAACAAATATTATTTATTATTAGTCACCTACTTAACAAATATTTATTGAGGTTTTAATATAGGCCAACACTGTGCTAATCCTTGGGAATAGCTGACCAAGAAGAAAAACAGTCTCTTAACAATTTACTGGTATTTAAGAATCATCTCTGCCCGGCTGGTGTAGCTCAGTGGATTAAGCGCGGACTGGGAACCAGAGGGTCC